>JBBPBX010018460.1:32067-45592 GCA_038048925.1 Garcialebias charrua | reverse complement strand
TATTTATTCCAAGACTACCTTCCACTTCATCAAAACTGTTTGGCTGTATTTGTGTTCTTATTGTGCGATGGACAAGTGATGCCTGAATGCCTGGTTGGGGCAGTGGTGGAGGTACAGGTTTGCAATCTGGATGATCCAGGTTCAATCCCCGGTCACGGAGAACCTTATGGTATTATTTTCATTTTTTTAAGCCTTTTGTTTTGGATAGATCGGGTGGAATAGATAAATACATCTACGTATTTATTCTTTGTTGTTGCTTGTTTTAAGTGGTGTATTACTAATGTAATTTTAACATTCAGAAACAATGACGGTCTCTCGCCCTGGCCACACCTCCTCGCTCAGCCCACACCGCCTCCCCCTCCTTTAGGCGGTGTCTGTTGACGCGCCCATTTTTCTGCATTTTTCAAATCCTGTGCTGGGGCGGGGCTATCTCCGGACGGTGGGGTGAGCTACACTTTAAGAGATTTTGAACACGTGCCACTAATCAGCAATAAAAATAAAAAAAATCACTGTTGACTGTCTCTGTGCTTAACCTCAATGTTGTTTTAAAATGACTATACAGGTATATCTAACACTGACACTGATTAAATGTCTAAAACTGAGTAAATCTCACTTTCAAAATGCTTCTGTCTCTGCTGCTTGTCTGTCATCCACCAGGATCTCATTGATATTTAAATAGCTACATCTGGAACTCCAGGAAAAAAACACTCCATTGCACGCACAACCTAAAACATTATGCTGATTTAACAAGTTCTAATGAGTATATTTGCAGAGAAACAACTGAACTACTTTTGTTAATCATATTAAATTGCTGTTTTATTTCTACTTTTCTAGTCTTTTAATTCTATCACCCATCTAAATGTTCATAACATGACAAGAACACCTCAAACTTCTTGATGTGTAAACAAGAATAACTTTTTTCAATCTTCTTCAACCAGCTCCTCCTACTCACTGCCTTTTTCTCAGGTGTTCCAGTTGGAGAGCTGGCAGACAGACGCTTCTCGCGGTTCATCAGCTTGCTGTTTGGTTCCCTCAGGGCTCTCTTCAGCTCGTTAATGCTGGCCTGATGTTTCAGCAAGACGTCCTGCGATTTATTCAGGAACTGGAAAAGAATGTGAGGCATGCGGAAGTCGAAGAAATTAGCAGTACATCAAGTATGTCAAAAAATGACCGTACACTTGTGTTAATAATAAATTAATTTTGTAATTTATAATTGATTTTGTGCCCGATGATGTTACTGGTATAAAGCTGGAAACAACTGTTCCAGCAAAAACAAATGAGTGCCATAATTAAACCTCATGCTGCAATTTCAATGAACTGGATTATTGTAAATATTTAATAAATTCTTTGCTGACTAAATTTAGCATCTAATTAGGGATTTTCTTTTATTATAATATTTGTTATTATTGGAACAATGATAAAATCATTTTTGGGAGGCATTCAGTAAGAGCTGTATTTTATCTCAGCTTGATATGTTCTACTCCACAACAGTTCTGAGTAAAAGGCTTTATGCATTTTAAGCCATTTTTATTTTTTATTGTCAAAATATAATACATTAAAGATACATTAAATGGTAAATAAATGGTAAATGGAGCTTATTTATATAGCGCTTTCCAGCCCCCTATTAGGGGCCCCAAAGCGCTTTACAATACCAACCATCCACCCATTCATACACACACTCATACACCGGTAGCGGCAGACTGCCATGCAAGGCGCTTTCCAGTCCTACCGGGAGCAACATTAGCAGCAAATACCCATGCAGCACAATATAATTCAGCCACTTCTAACAATACAGTATTCAATAAGAGTTTTGATTTAATGCACTGAGATTTAATTGAAAATTATAGATCAATATTTGTAAAATTTGACAATTTTGTATAGGTTTATGAGGTCAGTTGAGGTCAGAAGAGAGGAGCTGAGCTGTCAACTTTAGCACTTTGAGATTTTTATTAATGAAAAGTGCGGTATAAATTGAATTAATTACTATTATTATTATCAACTGATCACCACCTGGTTGTGAGCTGGATCAGATGGCGGGGGAAGATGCCGGACAGACCTGGTAGACCCAAACGTGTAGTGAGGGTTTGCTGTGAACGCCTTGCAGAAGATCTCGTCAGAGAGATCTTCAACTCACACCTCCGGGAGAGCTTCAACCTAAGGAGTACTGCAGCCTTGGCTGTTTCTGAGGCAAAAGCTCGGATGTGGTAGAAGTTCGTTGAGACCTTGGATAATGACTCTCGGTCGGCTCCGAAGGAGATTCTGGCAAACCATCAGATGGCTGAGGAGGGGAAAAGAGCACTTTACTAACACTGTATTCATTGAAGGTGGGGTGCTGTTGACCTCAACCAGTGATGTCGTCGGGAGGTGGAAGGAATCATTCTTGGACCTTCTCAATCCCACCAGCATGCCTTCCATGGAGGAAGCTGAGTCGGGGGACTTTGGGGTTGAAACATTCATAACTGTGGTGGAGGTCGCCGAAGTAGTTTAAAAGCTCTGAGGTGCCAGGAGTGGATGAGATTCACCCTGATGTCCTTAAGGCTCTGGATGTTGTGGGGCTGTCTTGGTTGACACACCTTTGCTATGTTGCGTGGACATCGGGGGCAATGCCACTGGATTGGCAGACTTAGGTGGTGGTTCCCCTCTTCAAAAAGGGGGACCGGAGAGTGTGCTCCAATTATAGGAGCATCACTCCCCTCAGCCTCCCTGGTGAGGTCTATTCAGGGGTACTGGAGAAGCGAGTCCGATTGTTGGTTGAACCTCAGATCCAGGAGGAACAATGTGGGTTCCGTCCTGGCCGTGGAACACTGAATCAGCTCTTTACCCTCACTAGGATTCTCGAGGGGTCATGGGAGTTTGCCCATCCTGTCTACATGTGTTTTGTGGATTTGGAGAAGGCATCTGACAGTGTTCCTTGGGGTACACTGGGGGGGGGGCTCCATGAGTATGGGATTGGCGGCCCATTGCTACGGGCTGTTCAGTCCCTATACAAGCGGTGCGAGAGCTTGGTTTGCATTGCCAGCAGTAAGTCGGACCACTTCAAGGTGGGAGTTGGACTCTGCCAGGGCTGCCCGTTGTCACCGATTCTGTTCATAACTTTTATGGACAGAGTTTCTCGGTGCAGCCAGCTGACAGAGGGTTTCCGCTTCGGTGGCCTCAGGATTCCATCTCTGCTCTTTGCAGATGATGTGGTCCTGTTGGCGTCATTGTGCCGTGATCTTCAGCTCTCACTGGAACGGTTCGAAGCTGTGTGTGAAGTGGCTGGGATGAGAATCAGCACCTCCAAATCTGAGGCCATGGTCCTCAACCGGAAAAGGGTGGATTGCTCTCTTCAGGTCGAGGGTGAGGTTCTGCCTCATGTGGAGGAGTTCAAGTATCTTGGGGTTTTGTTCACGAGTGAAGGAAGAATGAAACGTGAGATTGACAGACGGATTGGTGCAGTGTCTGCAGTATTGCAGACTCTGTACCGGTCCATTGTGGTGAAGAGAGAGCTGAGTTGTAAGGCAAAACTCTCTGTTTACTGGTTGGTCTATGTTCCTACCCTCATCTATGGTCATGAGCTCTTTGTAGTGACCGAAAGAATGAGATTACGGATACAGGCAGTTTAAATGAGTTTCCTCCGCAGGGTAGCTGGACTCTCTCTTAGAGATAGGGTGAGAAGTTCGGTTATCCGGGAGAGACTCGGAGTAGAACCGCTGCTCCTTCACATCGAGAGGAGCCAGTTGAGGTGGTTTGGGCATCTGGTAAGGATGCCCCCTGTACATCTCCCTAGGGAGGTGCTTTGGGCATGTCCGACTGGGAGGAGACCCCGAGGAAGATCCAGGACATGCTGGAGAGACTATGTCTCTCGGTTGGCCTGGGAACTGGAATCCTCCATGAAGAACTGGAAGAGGTGGCTGTGGAAAGAGATGTTTGGGCTTCCTTGCTTGTTATGTATCCTGAAGGGATATTAATGAATAGTTTTAAACCACACAGTAGTTTAGGTCAGCTACAGTCTGCTAAAGTACCTGCAGCCTGCTGCTGCACTTTTTTTTACTCAGCTTATCAGGCTTGATTAGTTGTGCTGCAACACCTGCTGAGTCTCTGCCTTTTATATGCTCTGAGCTAAGACCAGAACTGGGTGGAGGTTGGTTGAAGCCAGCAGAGGTCTTGTGGTCAATCCAGCTGAAGGTATACGTTTATGTTTACTGAATACAACTGTAAGTTTGTGCAGGGTTGTGTAGCTTATGTGTGCAGGGAGTTTCTCCACCCTCCCTGGCTGTCATTTGCTCCTGTTGGAGTGTATGTGTACTGGAGCACCTGCATGCTTTTGTGGACTCTTTATAGAGAGTCGTGTGAGCTCTAGTTAAACTAGAGTGGAGGACCTGAGCCGTTGGAGACAGCAGTGTTGACTCTTACTTTTTTTTTTTTGCTCTTTCCTCATAACTTTACTTTCATAACTTTTCAGGTTGGGTAAGATTGGTAGTCCCATTTTCGCCTTTTTGTTTAATCTTTTAGGCCAAGGGTTTTTTGTACAGGTAGATCGCTGTCCAATCAGGCTCCGACGGCTCTGTATAGAGTTGGCCCTGTTATGCCGGGTACCCACCAAACGCTTTTCGGGCGGCGGAAGCGGCTGGTTTACATTGAAAGTCTATGTTGAGGTGCGTCGAGGCGCGGCGAATTGTGAAACGGCGCGTTTTGAGCATTTCAAGCAACGCGGCAGGGCGCGGCAGTTCTTTTCCGCGCACGCAACGCGTCAGAAGGAGCCAACGTGTCGAGCAACCAAAGTTCAAATATCTGAACTTTTGACGTTCGCCACGCCGCAGCAACCAATCGGGAGAGCTCTGTTATGTGATGACGCAACGACGACGGGACTTTATTTGGACTTTTTAAACTTACCCCAACGAGCCTCCATGAAGAAACCAGCCTCCGGTAAGAAACTTGGCATTTTTACAGTTGCCGCTGTCCGCTCGAGCGTACGATCACCCCAAACATAAAAAAAAGTTTTAATCTCAACAAAGACTTTCGGAGCTGCAGTTCGGCTCGTAGAAAACCCACTCAAGTAGTAACGAGGCTCACGTACAGCTGATTTCGTCTGCCCGGTGTACAAGAAACAACCGGAAAAGGAGCCAGACGCTCCTCCCACTGCGCGTCATCAGACGCGTCTTCAGTGTGAACAGATTCTGGTGACAAGCGGCCAAAAGGGTGCGGCAAGAGCGTTTTGACGCGTTCGGTGGGTACCTGGCATTAGGCAGCGTTATTTTCTGTTTGGCCAGCTTACCCAATCCTTCATTCAGTTGTTACTTTGTTTTCTTTTGTTTGTGACTTGGGACGCCTGGAGAAGCTGGTGATGGTTCCCGACCGGAGGGAGCTGCTGCAGAAGACTTCATCAGTGACAACACTTTTAGTCTAGTTAATAAAGTTCTGTTAAACCTTTTCCTTATGTCCTACGTCCTTCAAATATGTTGTGACTTTTACCGGTCGTAACACTGCTGAAGCTGCTGCCCCCGCAACCCGACTTCGGAACAAGTGGAAGATAATGGATGGATGGATGGATGGATGGATGGAAGGTCAATTGGTTGTTGCAGCCATCTTGATTGAAGATAAATTCAAATGTTGTGTGTGTGTATCCAGTGATTACTTTCTGTAAGTTTCACTAAATGTTCACCAACGGTTCATGAGGCAACTTGGTAACAAACAAACAAACAAACAAACAAACCCACACATGTACACAAAGCAGGAAATACATTCCTAAATGTCAAAAATCTTTACAGGAATTCTTTGAAGGCTAAATAAAGAGTAACATGAAAAGCATACAGAAAATACCATGGTTGAGAATGGGTACCTCCTTTTTGTGCAGAGGAGTGGTCTCCTGGTCCAACTGAGAGAGCTGAGTTGGGGCAGGAGAAAGATGTGCAAAACAAAGTGCAGAGGTGAAGGGTGCAGGCTCAGACAGTGCAGGAACAAAGGGAGAAATAAGTGAACAAGGTAGGGAGTCCGTTAGATGACAAGCAGGCACATAGAGTGAAAGAACAGGTCTGACAATGTTGACACAATGAGATGACAAACTGAAAGAATCTGGAGAACATAATCAAAAAGCTTGCATGAAGCATCTCACATGAAAAATGTCAGATGGCAGAATGTGGTAAATTTCACTGTTCTTTTTCTACCATTCTGTTGTAACTGTGTAGGATCGTTGTTCAGATGCATAGTTCGGTCCAAGCTTCAGCTGTTGGACAGAAGGCCAACATTTGCTTCTAGACTACTTTGGCCTACAGAGTTTGTGGATGAGTCAATGACTGCGAGGTGCCCTGGTCCTGGAGCTATAAAAACAGGTCTGAATCATCAGTCCCTTAATGCCGAGCTGACAGTTGGTGCAGAGCAGTCCCACACTTTTTCAGCATGGAGCTACTTTTAAAATGACCAAGTCAAAGTGATCCATCTAATATAAGACCTCGTTTACACAGACCAACCTCTGGAAATGTTAGTGTTTTTCAATATTTATTGGAGGTAATAAACAAAAAATGAGCGGGTGTATACAAAAACGCTATGGTTTCCATGTCAGTCAGGTTGCCAGATAAGAAATTGTGAACTTTTTTTAAAATGTAATCTTTATTTCACTAGGATATCAACCCATTGAGATAAAAAAAACTATTTTTAAAGGGAGTCCTGGCCAAACTAAAGTAATGTGGCTTTAAAATGATAGTATTTTGACCTAAACTGTCATATGTGCTGAGAAAAGATATTCTAAGATGAGGTGTGTGTTGAGTTTGTTGAACATGTGCTCAGAAAATGAGGGGTAAATAAGACAGCTGCATTCATTGTGCATGCAGCATCTGCATGACATTCAGTCCAAACTGGTGAACACATTGTCTATTTGGAACTGGATTTTATCCGTTTTGCTCCTACATGCTGAAAAAGGATGAGTAGCATAAAAACTCTCTGCTCTCTGACATTTATTATAACTGTTATTAGTGCAGAAAAACAGTGGACTGCGGCCACCAGGAATGTGCATGTGCCACTTCACACCTGTGGGGAGCTGTGTCTGAGTGGTTAGCGCAGTCTTCCTCCAAAGGGAGAGTTGGGGGTTCGATTCCACCAGCAGTCACATGCTGAAGTGTCCCTTGGCAAGACACTGAACCCCTCAGTAGCCGTGTTTCCATCAAGGTTTCTAGATGCGCATTTTGAAGTATCGCAGCAGAAAAGCTTAATGGAAACGGCAAAATCCGAATTTACTTCCTCAAATTCGCCAAAAAGTTTATACGCTCGCTTGAGGTGGTTTTTGGGATCTTCGAAAATGAGCAGATGCGCAAAACGACAGATGGAAACAGATTTGCCGACTCAGTTCTGCCGTAGCGAACATTCACGTCACGTGACGTTCAGCTGTTTCCGCTCCGGACAACATGTAACATCGCTAAAACTAGTTGGCATGACAGAATAAATACAACTTGCCCGATAGCAACACATACCTGAAATATTCTCTCCATTTTGACGAGATGTGTGGCCGGGTTCTGTTTTCAACCGCTACTTCCTGTTTACTGTAGACATGCGTAACGCTGACGTCTGACGTAATGACGCTGACGTCTGACGTAATGACGCTGTGCGTGGCCCGGTAGATGCGATTCAAGCCAGTTGATGGAAACACTTCTGCTTCGCATTAATTTGTATTTACATATTTGCGAGATTTCAAAAATTAGCTCAAAATTCGAAATGAAAATGGATGGAAACACGGTTATTGCCTCCGATGTGTGTCTCATCGATGTTTAAATGTGATCTAAAGCTCTGATTAGTCTTTGTATAGATCTAGTAGAGTGCTGAATGAATGGGTCAATGAGGACATAGATTGTGTTGTAAAGCGCTTTGAGTATCTTGATAAGATAGAAAAACGCTATATAAGTACAGTCCATTTACCATTTACCTGTGGAGCATGTCACGTCTCCGTTGGGTTTCCCCAAAAAAATCTCCACTCTGAGACCTGGTTTCAGAAACCTTTGGTTTCAGAGAGAATGAGGCTGTTGTCTGTTCATTCAAACTTTATTTAGTCGGGTAAATCTTATTGAGCCTCGTGGGCTCATTTACGAAAGTGAACTGCTAAAACTAAAGTAAAGTAAAGTCTGTAAATGAACAGCTGAACCACGGCAGAAAGGCTGTGGTTTCACGTCGTGTAAACGGGGCCTCAGACTGGCTGCCCTGTCTGTCAATCAAGCAATACATTTCATAGAGGGATGACAGGCTGACGTCTGTTTTTAAATGCCATGTGATCTACCCATTATACCTTTGCGATCGACTGGTAGATCGAGATTGACCGGTTGATAAATTGAGCAACCCTGGTGTAGAGTGTTTGTGTCGGCATGTTGTCTAACTAGTGTCAGGCATAAACTGCTCTGCTTTATGGCCAAATGTTTTCACTTTGGTCTGTCAAACAAGCATTGTTCCAGATGTCTTGTGATTTGTTCAGATATAACTTTGCAAACCTGAGTGTGACTTCCTCCTCAGCATTGACTGAACATCAACATGAATGATATAAACTACCATTTTTTTCTGCAGCACTCGTCTACTTCCTAACTCCAACCGAAGGCTTAAGGATGGACGTTCTTAATACAGTAATGACGTGGTGCATAAATAACTTGAGCGACAGCCTCAGATATACTATGAAAAGATGAGTACTGAGGGAAAAGTACTGTTTCCAGATATGCATACAGATGAACAGACACCAAATACCTCCTGTTTACTGTCATCTGGTGAGCCAGCTTCCTCCTTATTGCCAGCAGATGTTAAAGAATAAAGAAAGCAAGTTAGAAACAGAGAGCCAGGCTTGAGTTTTCTTTTCTAAGAAGAAAGTGAAAGGGTTAAATAGTATCAAGCTGTTAGCAGGATTTGTAAGTGCAGTGTAGGTATAACAGTCTGAGTGAAAAGAGAAGACATATCTAAAGCTAAATCCTCAACAATCACTATGAAGTTAACCCGGATAAAAAGCTAGTGCCACACATATTTACACCATCCCTTCTGTCATCAGTGCATGTCAAAACCAGTGATATCTACTTTAAAACTGGGAATATCTTACATTTTGGATATTACCACAGTGGAAACAGCAACCTTGTAGGTTATTAGACAAGGTGTATTTACCATAAATTCTTTCTTTCTATTCGGGGTGGTGTTGCCATCCGGACTCAGCTCCTGCTCTGTCTCTTGGCTCTGCTCCTGGTCCTGGTCCTCTTCATCCTGCTCCAGACTGGGCTCCAGCTCAGTCTCCTGCTCTTCCACAGATGGACTGTGCAGCCGTTGCTGTTCACTGACGCTGCGGTGAGACAGGACATCATGGTTCTCACACATGGATGATACCGGCCGGGAGAACTCTGCTGGTCAGAAAACATTTTTACATGTACCGTATTAATTAATTACATGTACTGTATTAAAGAAGTAAGCATTCAACTAACATCATTTTAGAGATAGTTTGATGTTTTAGACTAGAGGCTCTGTCTGTCTAAAGTTAAAAACTGTTTTGCATTGCACTTTGTCTTGGCTGATGGAGCAGCACAGTTCCCTTATCAGTCAGTCACTTCGGTGCAACAAAAATGCTATGGGAAATTGCGCTCCGCGTGATTACCTGAAGGAATACAATCACGCCTTTACGGCAGGGGCGTCAGCGTCACGCCAGAGACCCCGCCCTCTGGGTATTTAAGGTGCTGACGCCCATCCTACTTCCTCTTATTGCCCTTCACCTCGCTTAAACCTGAACTTCTCTTCGCGGGACTTCTCTGTGCCTCATCGCTCGACCAGAGGTGAGCTTGCTCCCTACACAGGGCGTACAGAGAATTCTTCCTGCGTACTGCCGGGCTAGCGAAAGCTAGTCCGGCACATTTTTCCTTAACCCCGAAGTATTTTCTTCTCCTCTTTCCGCAGACTGCTTCGCTCGACGGCGCTAACTGCGTCACATCGCTACCTCTGCTAATTTCGTAGCAGGCTAGCCAGCGAAAGCGACGCGACGGAGGAGACGTCTCAAAAAAAAAAAAAAAGGATTTTGGAAGGACTCGCTCGTCTTATCTCGGACATGCCTCCGGAGAAAGGAAAGCGAAAGACAAGACTTCCGAAAAAGACTAGCAGGACGGCGAGCCCGACCTCGCGCGCCTGCCCCAACGGATGCGGTTTTTCCCTTTCGGCGACGGACACCCACGAGGCCTGTCCCGTCTGCCTGGGGATGCTGCACGCGAAGATGGCGCTGGACGCGCCCGACTCTTGCCCACACTGCAGCCAGATGCTGGAGGCGGTGAGGAGGCACCGGGCGGACTTCGTCGCCAAAGCCATGGGCGCTGCTGCGGCGCCAACAGACCCAGACACTACTGAGCCTCTCACTCCCACGCCGGAGCTCGAGAGCATGGCTCTGGAGGACAGCACCCAAGGCGAATGGGGCGACAACCCAGATGCGCTGGCTCCCATCGGGGACTTAACAGTCGACTTCGACACTCGAGGCTTGATGAAAAAGGACGAGATCTCGATTTCAGCCTCAGGTGAATTTTCTGCGGATGACACCGACATTGAGTACGATGAACAAGGGGGAGACCTCTCTCGCACCCCGGCGCCTGTGCTCTCGGAGACTGACTTTTCGATCCCTGCTCTGTTTGACTTGTGTCGCACAGCAACGGACGTGTTGCAGATCCTATGGCCAGAACCTCCACCTCGTCAACAAGTCACGAGGTTGGTAGGAAATTATTTTTACTCAAAGCAGCAGTCCGCCACGAGGCAAAGAATGCCCATCTTTCCGGATTTCCTCACGGAGCTGACTCGCACCTGGACTCAGCCCAGGGCTCCCATGCTGCTGCCGCTCTCGCAGTTCCTCGATGTGGATGGGATGGATGCAGCGGGTAGCCAATGTGCCACAAATGGAGGAAACGCTGGCGTCTCACCTGGCTCCCAGGTCATCCGGGACAAAACCAACTCTGCCCAACAAAGCCTGTCGAGCCTCGGCTTTTCTGCTCGAGAAATAGTACAGGGCTCAGGGCCTCACGGCACGCGCAATGAATGCGTGATGCAAGCGTACCTGGCTGAAAAACTGCAGGAGCTCCAGGTAACGACGGACAGACAGGCTGCCGCCGACATGCTGGAAGAAGCCCGCAGGGCAAGAGACTTTGTGCTCCACGTGATGGGGACAGCAGCTATTGCACAAGGCAGAGGCATGGCTGAGGTGGTCATCGTACAACGCCATCTGTGGATGACCCTAACTGACCTCCCGGAGGGACAAAGAATTCCTTTTCTGCACCACTCGATAGAGCTGACGGGATTATACGGAAAAGCTCTGGATCAAATTCAGACCAGGCTGGACCAGAGGTGCAAACAGGCTGAGGCTCTCCGGGAAGGCATCCCCAGAAGAGCTTTCGCCCCTCCCCAGGGAGTCAGCTGGGAGAAGAGCCCCGTAGCCTCGACACCACTCAACCACACGT
Organism: Garcialebias charrua; assembly: GCA_038048925.1. Lineage (NCBI taxonomy): Eukaryota > Metazoa > Chordata > Actinopteri > Cyprinodontiformes > Rivulidae > Garcialebias > Garcialebias charrua. The sequence continues at coordinate 34,178 of JBBPBX010018460.1, read as the reverse complement.
GTCCCACCGCAAAAGCGGCTGGCATACAAAGCCGAGCACTGGCGGAGACCACCGACGGACCCACCTCGGGCCGAACACGCCTGGAGTAAGAACAGATTTGTTCCCCGCCAGGCGGTCCGACACAGGGCCTCCTCGGCGAACCGGGACGCCAGACAGAAGCGGGCCTGACGAACCAGGCCCTCTTCTTGACTTTACAGGATCACCTGCCCACGTTGTATGGGAAATGACCTTTTCACGTCCAGACTTTGTTTGTAACATGGTACAAAAAGCTGGTGACTTTGTTTTACGCACGAATCATGTCTTTTCCGCTGTGAGTGACATAAAGTCAAATATGTCGTTACAAATAAGCACGAATATATCTCAAAAAACAGCCCCTCTATGTTTTCCTGACTCAGAAAAAACAACACCTAACAAAACAACTAAACACAGTAACATCAGCAGCACGGTCCCCTTTGCTCTTCCAGCAGACATAAAGGGTGGTGGCCATCATTCCCCCCTCCCTCACGGCTCACGGGGTGTTAGCCTAATCAAGAAGCCCCAGCTGGGTACCTCGGGTCTGTCTGCAACAGACAATGCCAGAGACGCCTGCAAACAGGCACGCCAGTCCTCACAGAGACAGGTGAGGGGGGTCACGTGTTCCAGTCCCTGACCCATTGTAAACCACGGGGCCGGCAATACACAAATCAAACAAATCTGTGACACGTCTGCGCTCCAGGGGGGCGCGCCAACAGAACCTGGCAACCCACCTTCCTGGCCACCAGCTCCTATTCAATGGATTCCAGTAAGTGATGGAGGGTCACGACAGAAGCCCACAGGCCAAAACCAGTGTCACACGTTCACAAAGCAAGTGGTGATGACAGTGCAGTATGTGTAAACACTCAATGCAGAGCAGAAATGGCACTAGGGCTAAATCAGATTCCTTTTCCCTTTAATCGAAGGGGACTGGACTTTCTGTCACCAGCCAAACAAAAAACTGCTCAACACGGAGGACTATCTCGGACAGATAAATGGTAAATGGTAAATGGAGCTTATTTATATAGCGCCTTCCAGCCCCCTCTGAGGAGCCCCAAAGCGCTTTACAATACGAGCCATCTACCCATTCATACACACATTCATACACCGTTAGTGGTAGCCTGCCTTGTAGGGCGCTATCCAGACCTACCGGGAGCAACTCGGGGTTAAGTGTCTTGCCTAGGGACACAATGACACATGGTGGGCGGATGCGGGACTCGAACCTCTGACCTTCTGATTGGGGGTCGACTGCCATTACCACTGTGCCACGGCCGCCCCAGCTTCACAGCTTCACATCCGCATGCTGAAACCGCCCCCTTATCCTCAGTAGGCGACATGCCGTGCTCAAGCAATGAACCTGTAGCGTGTGACGACGCTCGCTGTACTGAATCAGTTCTGCTCTTAAACGACACCCCCCCAATCAGGGGAAACACAGCACCCCGGAGGTTCATCAGGCCCTAGGGCACTGATGAGGCCGGAGGCCAGTGAACATGCGCGTAGACAAGGGGGGTTCGGGGGGTTCGAACGAACCGCCCACTTTTAAAAGAGAAGTTGACAATGCTAAACTAATGTGCTTGGATAGCTCAACTGATAAAGCTTCTGCCTTCAGTCCCAAAGCTTGTGGGATCAAGTCCCGCTTGGTACAACGTTTTTTTTTTTTATTCATTCCAAATTAAAAAAGCACAAGAAAACTATTTACAAAACAGCAAGGAATAAAACAATGCATTAAATGAAAGGAATCAGAAGAAGAAAATAATCTTATCTGCCCCTTCTCAAACTATTTTTTTTTTCAAACACTCGATTCAAACAACTAATTTTACATTTGTCTTTTATTGGATAAAAAAAGTAGTTAATATGCCTGTGAAGAAAGAAGAATGTGTTAACCACAGGCTGTGGTTAACACATTCTTCTTTTTTTATCCAATAAAAGAGTGTATAAGCATAAACTCTAAGAACAAATTCTTATTTACAGAGCTGGCCTGGCAGCACGAGCAGGTACTTGTGGGGTCATGGGAAGGGAAGTAAGGTAAAGCAATAAAATATAGAAGTCAACAGCAAACAAAGAAATACAAGTTCATTAAACATAGTTCATTGTCAAGG
>JBBPBX010018460.1:5287-30523 GCA_038048925.1 Garcialebias charrua | reverse complement strand
CTTTAAATCTGGAGACCCCGAGACCTACAAAGCAGCAAAATAGGACTTCAGAAAGACCATCGGGACTTCTCAGAGGAAATACAGGAAGAGAGTGGAATCTTCCCAACAGTGCAATGACCAGACTTGCACGTGGCATGGACTACACAGCAACACAGACTACAAGGGGAAGAACAAGTCAGTGGAGCTATGCAGCACATCATTTCCAGACAAGCTCAACACCTTCTATGTCCAATTTGATGCAAACAACACCACGTCATCAGACCACATGTGGACAGAGAGGTCGCCACACTCTGTTTAGACACTGCTACAGTGGGATGGGTGTTCAAGAACGTAAAGCCTTTCAAATCACAAGGGCCTGAGGGTATCCCAGGACGGGTGATGAGAGTGTGTGCTAACCAACTGACCAAGGCGTTTACCAACATCTTGAACCTGTCTCTGAACCAATCTATTGTGCCCACCATCTTCAAGACCTCTACTGTTGTCCCGATCCCAAAGACCTCTGTAGCATCCTGCTTTAATGACTTTCAGCCCATAACATTAGCTATGTGTACATGGGCAAAAGTTTGTGACCGGATTGAAATGTGCTCTGATTGCATAATTAAATTGTACTGTTTACATGGGCTCAATCCGTTCATGACAAGCGTTTACATGCAGCAGGCTTTTATTCTGACCAGAAGAACAGACATGCGCAGAGTGGTACACTCCCCCTTTTAAAAGAAAAACGAAGAGGAAGTTGCTTTCGTGAAAACCACAGAAGAAGAAGTTACTTCCGGGACGAAAGTAAACAGATGCGCCAAAAATGGACCCGCGCCAGACTGTAATGACGGCGATGGAGTTTTTATTACACTCCCTGATTGAGCTACAGGCAAGCAACGCATGCTTTTAGTCTTTTTTATTCTCAAGATGAGAGCGCTGGAAAAGGAGACATGTAGTGGAGGGGTGCGCTGCCACGCGTAGCGCACATGCGCAGTCAGGACAGTCTTCCACGGTCCGATAAAAGGAACAGAACATGTGTTTACATGCGCACCGATCGGGCTACGGATCGGCGTAAACCACCCGTTTCGAACGGATCGCAAATTAGGTCGGATCACGCCGAATACACAAAAAATAACCCGACCGGGGTGTTTACATGACGCACTTTTGATCCGATCGGCCGTTTGATCCGATTACTTATGTCCATGTAAACATAGCTACTCACATCTGTCATCATGAAGTGCTTTGAGCAAATGATCAACACCCCTACAGATCATAGTGGATCAATCAGTTTGCTGCTGATTGATCCACTATGAGAAGGTGCTGTATTCAGCTCAGTCTACAGATGATGCCATTGCTTTAGCAGATCACAGCTCCCTCAACCATCTAGAGAAGGAAAACACCTACAGGTATGTGAGAATGCTCTTCATTGACTACAGCTCAGCATTCAACACCATAATCCCCTCCAAACTGGTCTCCAAGCTTACAACACTGGGACGTCCTCACCAACAGACCGCAGGCAGTGAGAATCAGCATTCACCTCTCCTACACACTAGTCCTCAGCACGGTATACCTCAGGGCTGTGTCCTCAGTCCACTCTTGTGCTCTCTGATCATGCATGACTGTACCAGCAGGCACAGCTCTAACATCATCTTCAAGTTTGCTGGTGACACCACCAATGTGGGCCTCATCACCAACAACAACTAGAGTGCCCACATAGATGAGGTGAAATCACTGACCAGCAGGAAAATAAGCTCTCTGTGAATGTCAGCAAAATGAAGGAGATTATAGTGGACTTCAGGAAACCGCGTGGAGGACAGCACTCCAACATCTACATAAACAACAGTGAGGTGGAGCAGGTCAGCAGCTTCAAGTTACCTGTGCAATAACCTGTCACACAGCCTCTGTAGTTGACATGTGTTTTTGTCTTTCCGGTACACCTGCACCTACATCTAGACCTTTCATTCTGTGTTTGTTTTTCTCTCCTTCCTGTCCTTTCAAACCCAGACAGTCAAAGCAGATGACCGCTTGTCCTGAGGCTGGTTCTGCTGGAGGTTTCTTCCTTTTAAAAGGGAGTTTTTCCTTTCCACTGTCTCCTTTGTGCTTGCTCAGGATGGGAGACTGCGACAAAGTGAATATTCAAACAGACTGCTGGCCTCCTTAGATAGATAACTTTACTAATTGGCTTTTCTATGTATGTGAATGTTTCTATAAAGTGCCCTGAGACAACTTTGTAGGGAATTGGCCCAATACAAATAAACTGAATTGAACTGAATACTATATGTTAGTTATGTGCAATATATATCATGTGCTCTGATATGTGCTCTGATGCATGCTCAATAATCCAAGTAGAAAAATCTAAAATAGTTAAGTCTGGTCCTCTGGACAGAGGTGGAGGGCTCCGTGTTCAACTGTCCCCCTCTTACAATGCTGTTATTGCTAGTATCACTCAGCCCCTTTTGGATAGCAAACAACCATCAGGGTGCTAATGATCCATCATTAGGCTGATGGTCCTCCTTGATCATGTGAGCAGCTGGTTTTGGCTGTCAGCAGCAAACTGGTTGATCCACTGTGAGAAGGTGCTATTTATAAGACTGAGATGAATACAGCACCTCAGACTGAAGAAGTCTTTCAGAGGAAAGACGAAACGTTTCTACATTTGTTTTGTTTTGTTTTTTGAATGGCCAGAGGACCAGACTTAACTTTTTTAGATATATCATGTGCATTTAAGCTACTTATTCATACAAATTCATCCTACTTGCACTGTTCTTTTCTACCATGTTGTTTACTATCTTTCTTTTGCTTGGCTCTTGTAAATATTATACTGTATGTCTTTTCACTTTTTGGTTCTTTATTTCGCAACGTTATTGCATGCTTTTTTTTTTAGCGAGTGTAATCGGCTCATCTCATCCTGAACATTTCATTGCATTGTTGACCTTGTGTTAACCTGCAAATGACAAATAAACAACATAACACTAAGTCAGAAACCTTCCAGACAGAGAAGCAAAGTGAATCTTACCGGAAGAAGGTGTGATGCTCAATGCAGACCTTCCACAACTTCTTGGCAGCTCTGTGGTTGGAAAGCTTAAAGCCAATTGTGCTTTCAAATTGTTCATACTGGATGAGTGAGAGAACATAAAAACACATAGAAATAAGAGTAACATTTCACAGATGGGTACCAACTTAGAATCTGGTACAGTTACCTACTGAGACCCATCTTAGATTTGGGAAAATTCAAATTGAGCTATCTACTGTATTAAAAAAGTTATTAAAGGACAAAAAAATAATACACACAATATGCTGGTGAAGATTCTCAGTCATCCAGGAAATGATAAATAAATAAAAAGGCATAAAATACAGAAACAACTGGACTTTATTTGTAACAGAAGATGTTTCGCCCTTTGGATGAAGGGCGAAACGTCTTCTGTTACAGATAAAGTCCAGTTATTTCTGTATTGAACGCCTTTTTTTGATTAATACACACAATGTTTACTTTGCACTTGCATTAACACTCTTAACACTAACACTATTGCAACAATCAACTACTGTATTTATGCCAATACTGTACATAAGCAAATAGAAATATTTTAAAAAGCGGTTGGTCTGATTTAGGAAGGATAAAATCTAATGTTTGATGCTCGGTGGCAAATTATTTTTTGCCTCTATTTATACCCTTTATCTCTCTCTTTTTGATTTATTCATTTTTTGGGTTGTGGCTGCAGCTGTGGCAGCTCTGTTGAAGGGCTTCTTTATTGGTTTGATCACAAGCTCACTGTGCAGCTCTGTCACGTGACTGAGTCTCACCCCGGCAGCCTGAACAGACCTTTTACCAGTTGACGTCATTGCGCATGCGCACTCGCATTTTTCCAGAATTTTCCGGAAGCTAGGGGGAGCGCGTCCAGTGTATTCATTACTGCCAACGGTCGCAGTGGGGAAATATGACTTTTATTGTGTTTATAATTATTCCAGGCAACGTAAACGAGTAAAAGAAAAAAGTGAGACTTGTTCGTTTTATAACGTCCCTCTAGGAAAGTCGAGTAAAGGGACTAAAAGAAGGAAGATGTGGCTTCAAGCGCTTCGCCGGCAGGACTTCACCCCGACACAAAAGCACCAACGTGTGTAATCAGCATTTTTTATCTGGCATGGCCATTAATGATCCAAGCTCCGTGGATTACGTTCCAACATTACATCTTGGATATGGGAAACAGACAAAACAGAGAACAACCTCCCGCAGCAGAATGCTACTGGACAGTTGCTAAGCTAGCAGCTAGCTAGTTCTACGAGACCTGGCTGTACCTCAGTCCACTGCCTGTGTTGAAGTTTCAACCTGTTTCAACCTGCGACCCCTTACGAAACAAAAATATATTGGAATATATTGTAAAATATATTGGAATATATTGTAAAATATATTCCAATATATTATAATATATATATTATATATTATAATATATTCCAATATATTATAATTCCAATATATTATACAATATATTCCATTATATAGAAATGTTATGATATATTTTCAAATATACACAAAGACATGTACACAATATATGTGAATATATATTGTGTATATATGGATACAAAAACGACCCACATATCTGCATAGTTTTCCCACTGTAGCTGACTTTATTTTTTAAGTTAGCAGGTTTACAGAAACAAAAGTCATTGATGAATTTTGCAATGTCCCTAAAGGTAAGGAACTAAAAACTTTTTTGACAAAGATAATTGAAAAAAAAAAAAAAACAGAAAAAATGAATCATAGAACATTATAACTTCAATTTCAATACAAAATTTCATGAAGGGCATCAGTAAAGGTAACAGCCCTAAATTGCTTTGAGATAGTGAAAAAACCCTCAAAAAGAATGTTGCAAAATAGAAATGAAGTAAATACCAATCACATTGGTGTAACTGCTACAAAATGTACATATATGCTGCCAATAATTGGGCAACTTACTATCTCATACTATGCTACTATGATTCTCTTTATGTACTGGTGAAGATCACTCAACGCTGCCCCACGAAGGCTTTGTTTGGCCTATTATCTAATTAATTCCACTAGGAATTCTTTGACCTCTTTGAGGCATTCAAACCACTAATATAGCATCAAAGTTTCAGTTTATCACAGCCAGGTGATCATGAAGTATGGAAAAAATGAGACATTACATGAGAGAATGAAGAAATACAGTAAAAATAACTTTGTCAAACTTGGGAGAAAACTGCACATTTTAAACCCTTCATCCCAATATATGTACACTGTATGGATGATTTTAGGGTACAATTTCAGAAGATGGACATTCACTCACAGAAATGATTCATGGCATAAGTAAGTTTTATACATTTAAATCTACTTGATTTTATTTAAAAACTCATTTTTTTTATATTTATGCATTAAAATGAAAGATTATATACATGTTTATGTTTATGTTTATGTTTATGTTTATTAAATTTGTTCATTTTTTTTTTACAAAAGAAACAATACAAGGCAATCTCATAATGATAGTGTACAAAACTATTATATTATATACATCATTTAATAAATTATCTACTTTATTGAATGTAATTAGTATTACTTACTAACATTGTTTAAATAATCAAAGATATAAAAAGATATAAAACAATCAAGATTATATTATATAAATTTGTGTGACTGGTTTACATAGAAGTTATGTGAATTTAAATGGGTGAAATTGTCATGCGCATGCGCAGAACCTCACACAACGCGCATGCTCAGAACACACACACACACATCGCACATGCGCAGAGCCTCATTTTTGAGCGCGTTTGCTTGCTTCTCTTGGGAAACAAACATCTTCTTAACAGATACCAGTAAGTATGTTTTTTTAATCATAATGCATGAAGTTGGTTGGTATCAAAATGTTTTATAACAGGCGATTTGGATATTGACTCAGCTCGTGTTAGCTAACGGTAGAGCTAGCCAACTAATATAAGTCTTAGCTAGCGGCTAGCCACAATATAATTTTAAATTTTCGTTCGAGACAATCGCGTGCCGTGGAAGTAAAGATTCGCAGGTAAAAGAAAGGTGGGGGTACGCTGGGTTTCTTTCCCCCAGTTGCTTCTTAGCAGCTAGGAGATACACGAGTGAGTCGCAGCTCATGTGTCCGACGGCAGCCTTCTCTGGTCGGACCGTCTGTCGCAGTCTAGCCTCCTGCTCAGGGCCTATGAACCAGAGCTATGAACTAGCCACTTCACTGTTAGCTCAGTGTCTGTTAGCAATATACAGTACTGTAGGTCATAAACCACACGGCCGAATTTCTTTAAATTTGAACGTAATTACTTCGTGGTCATTTACAAACTATGAGCTGTATTCGAATTTTGAGCTAAAATTCGATTTATTTATAATTTATTTGCGCAGTGCATAACACATAACCACAAGACAAACGGAGATTTTTCTTTAACGTTTAAAAATCACAGAACCTGTCTCAACAGGTTTAATAACATTGAGTATGTCTCTTAAAAGAACGCGGTTCTAGTGAGTATCACATACAGGCTAAAACTCTTTGCGTAAGTTGCTTTTAATCCGATTTTGTTAGATGCTACTCGCAAGCTAACGGTTAAGCTAAAGGCTAAGCTAGCGGGCGTCAACAGCGCCTCTATAGCGGCCACGAAGAGTAATTACAGTCACTTTGTGATAAAAACAAGCAGAACATTTACACAGAATAGATGATGAAACCTAGTCTGCATTTAATGTAAAACAACATATTTTAAAGTTATTCTGTGCACTCCAGTTTATTTTAAATAAAACGTTTAAAATAACAAACAAGAAGCATCTTTTGACTTTGTTTTCACAAAAATCAAAACAAAGATGGCAGAACAGATTTGAACATGTCACAGGACAACAAAATCACAGATTTTTATTTAAAGTAACATCTTTAATATGCTGAGCACACAGTGCACGCGATGATTTGGAAGACGTCAAAGTGAAACAATTTAAATCCAGAAGATTTGACCATTGCGTGAATTTATTAAGGAACGTGAAGGACGCGGGTTCGCGCCCCGGCCCCGGCCACTACACACCTTGGGGTGTCTATGAGTGCACATCTAATTCTCCAGCTCCCCGAGCGCGACTACGCTGCTCGCTGCACCACCTGGTGGTGGTTGGGTTAAAGGCAGAAGACCAATTTCGTCTGTCAAGTATGGGAAACATACACAGATGACAAATGTGACAAATTATTATTATTATTAAGTTCTTGGAACCCTTGTGCTATAAAGTCAGATAAGATTTTTTTTTTAAGGTAAAGTTTTTTTTTTTCATGATGTTAAATTCCTTTTTGTTCTAACAGCTTTCTGCACAACGAACTGACCCTCGTCGAAAATAAGATTCACCTGACTTTGAATTTCAGTGATAAAAGGTATTGCAAATTTTGTCCCCAAAAGCTTTGGAACATACAGATGTTTGTGCTCCAAATAAATTATAAAAGTAATCATTTTTCTGGTTTGCAGGAAGGAGATGAAGACCAGTTTGGAGAAGTACGAGAAGAACACTCAGATGAAGACGGTGAAGGAGAGGAAGCATGTGTGACCACTACACAGCCAATGTAAGTGTAGTGTTCTTGTCATTAGTCAGTACTTCAGCCTTTTTATTCAGATTTTTTTTTATTGTTAATTAATTCCTGTTTATGTAGTTTGGTGGAACAGGTGATGTGATGACTGTGAAGAAAAAAGATTTACATCCTCGAGACATCGATGCCTTTTGGCTCCAGCGTCAGTTCAGTCGTTTCTAACACTTTGAGATTTTTGTTAATGAAAAGTGCGTTATAAATTAAATTCATTCTTATTCTTATTATTCTATGACGATGCCATTGTCTCTCAAAAGAAAGCTGATGAAGTCTTAGAAATCCTCAAGGTTTGTCTGTCGACATTTGTTGATAGTTGACTTGTGCCCACACACACACAGATCTTTTGGACACCCTTTTTCTCCTGTTTTACAGACTGCCAGTGATGACAGAGAATGTGAGAATCAGCTGTTGTTGGGCGTCAACACATTCGATTTCATTAAAATCCTCCGTCAACACCGTCGCATGAGTAAGTCAAGTCTGGCTGGATGAAAGTTTGCCGCAACGTTCTGCCATATTGTTTTTATTTTGAAATTGTTTGTGTCTTTTCACACACACACACATAGTTCAGTATTGTACCATGCTGGCGAGCACTCAGAGTGAAGCATACAATGAACGTATCATAGGGAAAATGGAGTCGGATCAGGAGCTGTCAAAGATTCTCTACCAGGTTCAGGAGACTGAGAAGGAGGACATCATTCGGGTAAGAATTCCTGTTTGTGAAGTTATGCCATAAAACCATTTGTCTGTGTGGACCATCACAGCTCGGTTTTGTTTTCTAGGAAGAACAATCTCGCAGGGAGAGGGTGAGGAAGTCTTAGATTTTAGATTAGATTTTAGTGGTCAAGGTTAGGATCACATAGCCAATCATTCTGTTCTCTTTATATTCCAGGACCTTGAATCCAGAGAGGCTGAGGCAGACATTGCGGAGAAGACCATGGGCATCTACACTGTCCGAGCAGAGGGTCGTGGTCCTGATGGTCCAGGTAATGGACGCTTTGCTGATGTTGGTGTTGTGCATGCTACATACATACATGCATGCTACATACATACGTACTACATACATTCATACTACATACATACAGAATACATACATACATGTTACATACATAACACATATATACAGTGCTTTAAAGAAATTTCTTCAAATGAACATTCACTTGGCCTAAGGATGAGCTGCTTAGATTTTAGTGGTCAAGGTTAGGATCACATAGCCAATCATTCTGTTCTCTTTATATTCCAGGACATTGAATCCAGAGAGGCTGAGGCAGACATTGCGGAGAAGACCATGGGCATCTACACTGTCCGAGCAGAGGGTCGTGGTCCTGATGGTCCAGGTAATGGACGCTTTGCTGATGTTGGTGTTGTGCATGCTACATACATACATGCATGCTACATACATACGTACTACATACATTCATACTACATACATACAGAATACATACATACATGTTACATACATAACACATATATACAGTGCTTTAAAGAAATTTCTTCAAATGAACATTCACTTGGCCTAAGGATGAGCTGCTTAGATTTTAGTGGTCAAGGTTAGGATCACATAACCAATCATTCTGCTCTCTTTATATTCCAGGACATTGAATCCAGAGAGGCTGAGGCAGACATTGCGGAGAAGACCATGGGCATCTACACTGTCCGAGCAGAGGGTCGTGGTCCTGATGGTCCAGGTAATGGACGCTTTGCTGATGTTGGTGTTGTGCATGCTACATACATACATGCATGCTACATACATACGTACTACATACATTCATACTACATACATACAGAATACATACATACATGTTACATACATAACACATATATACAGTGCTTTAAAGAAATTTCTTCAAATGAACATTCACTTGGCCTAAGGATGAGCTGCTTAGATTTTAGTGGTCAAGGTTAGGATCACATAACCAATCATTCTGTTCTCTTTATATTCCAGGACATTGAATCCAGAGAGGCTGAGGCAGACATTGCGGAGAAGACCATGGGCATCTACACTGTCCGAGCAGAGGGTCGTGGTCCTGATGGTCCAGGTAATGGACGCTTTGCTGATGTTGGTGTTGTGCATGCTACATACATACATGCATGCTACATACATACGTACTACATACATTCATACTACATACATACAGAATACATACATACATGTTACATACATAACACATATATACAGTGCTTTAAAGAAATTTCTTCAAATGAACATTCACTTGGCCTAAGGATGAGCTGCTTAGATTTTAGTGGTCAAGGTTAGGATCACATAGCCAATCATTCTGTTCTCTTTATATTCCAGGACATTGAATCCAGAGAGGCTGAGGCAGACATTGCGGAGAAGACCATGGGCATCTACACTGTCCGAGCAGAGGGTCGTGGTCCTGATGGTCCAGGTAATGGACGCTTTGCTGATGTTGGTGTTGTGCATGCTACATACATACATGCATGCTACATACATACGTACTACATACATTCATACTACATACATACAGAATACATACATACATGTTACATACATAACACATATATACAGTGCTTTAAAGAAATTTCTTCAAATGAACATTCACTTGGCCTAAGGATGAGCTGCTTAGATTTTAGTGGTCAAGGTTAGGATCACATAGCCAATCATTCTGTTCTCTTTATATTCCAGGACATTGAATCCAGAGAGGCTGAGGCAGACATTGCGGAGAAGACCATGGGCATCTACACTGTCCGAGCAGAGGGTCGTGGTCCTGATGGTCCAGGTAATGGACGCTTTGCTGATGTTGGTGTTGTGCATGCTACATACATACATGCATGCTACATACATACGTACTACATACATTCATACTACATACATACAGAATACATACATACATGTTACATACATAACACATATATACAGTGCTTTAAAGAAATTTCTTCAAATGAACATTCACTTGGCCTAAGGATGAGCTGCTTAGATTTTAGTGGTCAAGGTTAGGATCACATAACCAATCATTCTGCTCTCTTTATATTCCAGGACATTGAATCCAGAGAGGCTGAGGCAGACATTGCGGAGAAGACCATGGGCATCTACACTGTCCGAGCAGAGGGTCGTGGTCCTGATGGTCCAGGTAATGGACGCTTTGCTGATGTTGGTGTTGTGCATGCTACATACATGCATGCATGCTACATACATACGTACTACATACATTCATACTACATACATACAGAATACATACATACATGTTACATACATAACACATATATACAGTGCTTTAAAGAAATTTCTTCAAATGAACATTCACTTGGCCTAAGGATGAGCTGCTTAGATTTTAGTGGTCAAGGTTAGGATCACATAACCAATCATTCTGCTCTCTTTATATTCCAGGACATTGAATCCAGAGAGGCTGAGGCAGACATTGCGGAGAAGACCATGGGCATCTACACTGTCCGAGCAGAGGGTCGTGGTCCTGATGGTCCAGGTAATGGACACTTTGCTGATGTTGGAGTTGTGCTGGAAGGTGTGGAAGTCCTCCATAACCTACAGAGTGTCAGCCATGCGTGCGTGATGCTTTATGGACTGATCTATGCACTCAACTTGAGCTATCCGAAAAGCCTGACCCGTACATTCGAGGTGTACCAGAAAATCCTGATGAACCTGGACTCAGCCAAGCTGTCACCAAAAGTACAGACACTGAAACTCAAATTGCCCCAGTGATTTGGCTGGCAATAATGCACATACACAGCTACCTGATTTTTTGTCAGTTTCTCCATCATACAGACTGTTTAAATCCCTTATAGTTTTTGAAGGGTGTGTCAGGAAAATACCTGTTTAATGTTCTTTTTTTTTCTTTTGATGTTGAAGCACTTAACAGGAAGTGATGTGTGAATGTGGCTGTGTAGGTGAGTTCTTATGCAAGTTCATAGATGGTTGGTTTCTAAAATGTTTTAGCGGGACATATTGTATTACCTCAGCTCAAACCAGATTTTTTTTCTTGAATTGTTTCCAGATTCAGTGGAGTTAAGTGTTACAAAGATTTGTTCTAAAAGGTGCTTAAGTTTCTACAAAATCCACTAAGGTGAAGTCTTTATTTTTTTTACTTGTAATATTTTAGGAAAAGTATGGCCAAAATGGGACCTATGGTCTTGTGAATATGCACAAGTGAAACTTTAATTTTGATATTATAATTTTGTGTATTTAATATGATTTGAAGTTTAATAAAGATGTTGAAAGAACAACAACTGATTGCTTCATTAAGATTGTTGGTATGAATGGAAAGGAATTGCATAAATGTTATGCATTTTGATTAATTTAGTTCATTACATATGCATAAATGACATGTAATTAAAATAAATATATGCTATTTAAATTGAATTTGAATAATTTAAATAATAATAATAACTTGTTAAAAAGTTTTTTTTGTGTAAATGAATAAAAGTGAAGTTCCATTTTAAATACTGTATCCTGTTATTTAGTGTATTGTTAAAATGTTTAACTGTTCAAAAGCATGTGTGAAATATATATATATATATATATATATATATATAAATATATTAAAATATATATAATATATATATATATATATATATATATTCTAAAATATATTGACAAATGTACCAATGTAATATATAATGCAATATATTATATAATATATAAAGAATAGCCACATATGTAAAAAAATATATGCCAAAATATATTTAGATATATTAGTTAATATACCATAAAATATATTAAATTCATATATTTTACAATATATTTTAAATATATTATTTGATATATTTTTTGTTATATTTTGGCATATATGTGTAGATATATATTCTAATATATTTTTCAATATATTAAAAGCGGCAATTCCTTATATATTATTACATATATTACAATATATTGTGTTCATATATTTTTCAATATATGGCAAAATATATTTAGATATATTGGTTAATATACCATAAAATATATTAAATTCATATATTTTACAATATATTTTAAATATATTATTTGATATATTTTTTGTTATATTTTGGCATATATGTGTAGATATATATTCTAATATATTTTTCAATATATTAAAAGCGGCAATTCCTTATATATTATTACATATATTACAATATATTGTGTTCATATATTTTTCAATATATGGCAAAATATATTTAGATATATTGGTTAATATACCATAAAATATATTAAATTCATATATTTTACAATATATTTTAAATATATTATTTGATATATTTTTTGTTATATTTTGGCATATATGTGTAGATATATATTCTAATATATTTTTCAATATATTAAAAGCGGCAATTCCTTATATATTATTACATATATTACAATATATTGTGTTCATATATTTTTCAATATATATTTTAATATATATTTCATGCTGTAATTTTAATTTAATTTTAGGGTATTAATAATCCATATCAACTGATACAAACCACAGTAACCTTAATCTTGTCAAATACTTTCAAACAACCCCAAAATTACATTATTATGAAATGCAATATATTGTTGAAAAATATATTGTAAAATATATTTTTCTTGCGTAAGGGACATGCAAGGACATTCTTCTTTCAACCCCCCTGAAGGAATAACAGGTGAGTAAAATAGCATCAAACACTCTGTGCAGCTCTATAATGAACAGACCACTGCACTGTTAGCTGTTATCATTTGAACTCTTTCTGCGTTGAAAAAATATACAGTAGTAGTTTCCACAAGACAAACATGTTTTATTAACATTATTTGAGGTCTGACTTTAAAAACATTTCAGCCATTTCTCTGTTTCTGTAAGTTATTCGCACAGTTTTGCTGGGAGCATTTGCTGGGAAAAAAAAAAGTTGTCCCCATTTTCCATCAGCGCACACAATCACCTCCTCTCGTATCCGCGGCACAATGTTCAGGCATTTTGACCAGTTGTTGTCCACTATTTTAAGAAACCAAGCTTCTAAATTACAACTCTCTATCATTACGAAGCTGCTCGGCTCCTTCCTACCCCCCTGCATCCGGTTTCAGCTTTTTGCCGTCCAATCAGAACGCTCGTTTCAGGCGAGCTTTGCGTGATGACGTCAACTGGTAAAAGGTCTACTGAGGCTCAGCATGGAGGTCAAGCTGCAGGGCCTCGCAGCACAGAAAGGAGAGTTAAAAAAATAGATCCTGACCACATGAAGGAGCAAGCTCAAGGATTTAATAGGCCAGTTTTTAGCATGGCTGGCTACACTTTATATCTGTGTCTTGCATGAGTAAATCCTACCGGCCAGTCTGTGATTGTGACATCCACAAGTGCAAACAATTTAACCCTTCATTGTCGAATTGGAATCTCCAACACGGTGTGTTTAAACTCTAATTTAGGGTAAAACTTTTTGTTTGTTTTTAGCGGTCCAAGGTTCCTAACTGACTGGTAGCATAGTTCAAATAAAACCAAGTGAACAACAGGCCTTAACTAACACCGTATCAGTAAAAACTACAAACACATGATAGGTTGTGGTCTTAGAAGTAAAATACAGACCAGACAGATAACCAAACTGTTTAAACAGAATTTAAACCCTACATTGTCAGTCTTTCAGATAGCTTCTTAAGCTAGTCTAACCAGTAGTGAGTTCATGCTCCAAGTACAAAGAGTGTTATCAATCCACTCAGTGAATTTTGCACACACAAAATAACAAACTACGGTACTGTGAGGATTGTGCCCTCTTGTTGTGTGTCTGTGGTCCTGCTCCTTCTAGAAATCACTCCCTGACCTCAACACCTGTGTCGCATCACAGGTGTTTGCACTTGTTCTCGTCAGAGTTTCTGTATTTAAGTCTGCGTCTCTGTGTTTCTCATTATCTGGTCAGGGGTGCACCAATTGCAGTATTCTGGCCGATCACCGATTTATAAAACGTCTGACCTGCCAATTCCGATTTTGGCCGATACAGATTTAGTCTTATAAGCAACACTGTCAGGTGTTGTAAGATCACAATGCACCTTCAATTTTCCAATATTATTTTATTGAAAAACGTACCCTTGAACAATATCTTAGAAACAATACAAATTTGTTTTAACTGGCCATGAGGTAGTGCTCTGAAATATAAATGAAGTTTAGACAATTGTTGTTAAAACACACAAAAAAAGGTCAAATTGTTTTTTCATGCAAGTATCGGACAATTTTCGATTTCCCAAATTTAAGGAAAACGGGACTGATAAATCGGTCGGCTGATTTTTCGGTGCACCCCTAGTTAACATAAACCCAATTTTGTACACATCTTCGGCATCCTCGACCGACAATATAATAATAATAATAATAATTTTATTTAAAAGCACCTTTCAGGACACCCAAGGACAATATAGAGACAATCTTCCACTTCCCCAAGGAATCCATTGTGCAGTGTTCTGTCAGGGCAAGAGGTCTCTCCTTCGCCCTGTCTTTTTGTTGAGAAAATGTGATCATTTGTGTTGAGAGACCACCTGACCAGATCAATAGTTTACAATTTGGAAAATATGTAGACATTAATATCAGATATTGCTCCCTGNTAATATATATATTCAGCTAACAAATATTTTTTAGCGGCGTCTCCTCTCTTAAAACACTGTAAGCGCGCACACAAGAACACTCCACCCACGTGAAGAGAACACCCACACACTTCCAGAGAACTTCCCACACACTTCAAGGCGGCTCTGCGGCCAATGCGTAATGAGCGGGGGCGGGCCAGACCGGGCTCTGGGCCAACAAGGGGCAGGCCGGGCCTTTGAGGGCCGTGCAATGTGAAAACGGCTTCTGTGGTCTGCCTGCACCTGGGTTCGACATTAAAGCACAGTTTAAAACAGGTACCCTTCCTAAATTTTGGTACAATTCAGAAGTTAAGGTTATATCTTACTAGGATACAACTGTTGACTAGATGGTGACTCAGAATTGCAAGAACATTTGCTAACTATACTTTACAGTCAATGAATTTTAAATGTTTTTGACCATGTGACCATCTACTATGTTGCTGTGTTTTAAAAGACCAGTTTTGTAAAATGTGGACTGTATTTGTCTCCACAACTTGCAGAACTATATTCTAGGTCTCAACATCATAACCATGTTGACAGCTGACCCCATGTTTATGATCCCATCTACTGAACTACACTTTTAAAATTTAGGTAGGCAATTTTGGACCAGGTTGTCAATAATTATTTTTTATATTTGGCTTGGTTTTTAGACCTGGATACATTTTTGTCAAAAGTGACTTCCTGGATGGAATGTTGTAAGTGCCAAAGACGTGAGACTTTTACCTGACTTTAACGCGTAATCAACTTGTAAACAATTGGTAAAGTATTAGTTGTTAATGATCTGTCTGTCGTGGTGAAGAGAGAGTTGAGTCAAAAGGCAAAGCTCTCAATTTACCGATCGATCTACGTTCCCACCCTCATCTATGGTCATGAGCTTTGGGTTATGACCGAAAGAACGAGATCTCGGATACAAGCGGCTGAAATGAGTTTTCTCCGCAGGGTGTCTGGACTCTCCCTTAGAGATAGGGTGAGAAGCTCAGTCATCCGGGAGGGACTCGGAGTAGAGCCGCTGCTTCTCCACATCGAGAGGAGCCAGTTGAGGTGGCTCGGGCATCTGGTTAGGATGCCTCCTGGACGCCTCCCTGGTGAGGTGTTCCGGGCATGTCCCACCGGGAGGAGACCCAGAGGAAGACCCAGGACACGCTGGAGGGACTATGTTTCTCGGCTGGCCTGGGAACGCCTTGGGATTCCCCCAGAGGAGCTGCTCCAAGTGGCTGGGGAGAGGGAAGTCTGGGCCTCCCTACTTAGGCTGCTACCCCCGCGACCCGACCCCGGATAAGCGGACGAAAATGGATGGATGGATGGATGGATGTCAATTTTTGTCATCTGCACTTCCTGGTAGCTTCAGTCGTGTCTCTTCTCATTAACAGTTCAGATCGAGGGCTAAGACACTTTATCAAAAACAGCTCCCACCCTTTAATGACCTGATAAACTGCTGTTAAAATGCTATTTTTTTACATTTTAATGCAGTAAATTTCCATATAAACAGTATATAGATGTAGACTTATGCAGTGTATGCATTGTCTGCACATAAAATATAAAAAAGAAGTTACTGTACATGTCTTTGACACTGATGGCTTTCCACATTCCAGTGCAGGTGTTAAAATACAACATTAGCACTCTCAAGGTGGGTTTGAGATGCCCACAATGACTCTGTGACTATTTTGAGAGAGAATGTGTCACACAAGATGCTTTAACATTTACAAAATTTAAGCAACAAAAAACTGAGCCTTTCAGACTCAAGACCTTCTACCCTGAGGCTGTTAGACTCATGAATAAATAAATAATAAGAATAATCACTGCAAAATATCACATCATGCTGATGCTGATCTGTTTTCTTGTTGCTGTGTTCATCTGTGACCATCTGCTCATACAGACTCATGTTCGTGCTGCTGTTTATAATGATGTTTTTCTATTACATTAGGGCTTAGTGTATTACTAGTTGATGTTTTTCTTAGTTAATTCTAGATGTTATTACTGTTTTTCTCTTGCATTTGTTGTTGGATGTAACTGGGACCCCGTGTACATAATCTCGTGTTCATCACATGTACCACATGCGGTGCAAATGACAATAAAGACTCTCTGACTCTGATAAATATTTTGAGACATTTCGGAGACTACCTTGCAAGTCCCTGTCACCAACAGTCGCAGCACACTGAGATGCTGGATTTAGTAGTGTATAAAAATAATCATTGATAAAGCAAAACAAGTGAAGAAATAAGATTTCTCAATGTGTCACTGTTTGAAAATCTCACATTACCTGCAGTATGTTAGACCAGTGTTGTGGTCAATATCTACTGGTACATCTCTGAAAGACTATTCCATTTCTTTGTAATTATGAGTCAGCATGATGCATACCTCCCCAGGTCTTATCTTGATGTAGAAGTTGCTTCTCTTGTAGGAAATCTTGAGAATCTTGGGCCAGGCAAAGCGGTTGATTCTTAGCCTGTCTCTGTAAATCAGCAGGCCATTTGCACAAACGCCGAGCATTATTTCAATCCCTTCCGAATCCTGCAGCAGACATGTGCAGAAATGATTTAAGAGTAATGCTAAATGTGCTGATGAGGCTGTCTTTCATTTAAATAAAAGTATTTTGGAGGAGCCTACCTTAGCATGATGGAGGTCCACCCCATACATAGACAATTTCTTTGCGTTCTCCAAAAAATTGATTTCTGCCTCTGCTGGCGTCATTCCCCTGTGTGCAGAACAACATCTGTAATGAGCATCTTCAGGTAATAAACCCAGACTGTGATTGGAATAGACTTGATTTATTCATTTATAACACCAGAGCATAGAGAACTCTCAAACTAAGAAAGTGTTTTCACCCACACTGTGTGCATGTCAATGATGCATAACGTCATGAGCATCTGTGAAACACTAGACCAGGGGTCTGCAACCTGCGGCTCTGGAGCCACATGTGGCTCTTTGGTCCCTCCGCAGCGGTTCTTTCAAGCTTTGACCAAAACGAACATAAAACTGAATTTTATAGGATGTTGTACCCACAACAAAAAATGACTAGTTTTAGCTGTTTTTCTGTCATTTCCTTTGCAAATATGTGGACACTAGTACAAATACACAGAGTAAATTATACTCCTTTAACTTTATGCTTTTTTCTTCTTTAAAGAGGTACTCAACCCATTGTGAAACAGTAGCTCCGCCCCCAGACCAGATTCAAAAATCTCATGGAAATGGGAGTGTTGAGAGACAAGGAGGGGAGGAGGTGGGTGGTTGAGCTGCGTTCACGCCCCCTCTAGCAACAAACTAAAACAAACTAAAACTCCAGCAAACAACTTACACCCGATCTATCCAAAACAAAAGGCTTTAGGAAAAAACATGAAAATAATACTACAAGGTATTCCGTGACCGGGGATCGAACCTGGGTCTGTCGGATCCCAAACCCGCTCTTACACCACTGCCCCATCTTGGCATTCATGCATTACTCGTCCATCGCACAATAAGAAAACAAATACAACCAAATAGTTACAATGAAGTGGAAAGTATTCTTACAATACATAAGTTAAAATATACAAATAACTAGTGCCATTCCGAAAACTATAATATGCTTTGTTGCAGAGCTGTTCCGGAGTGCAATGTACCACTCCCATATAAGGTATGAACTGCAGCGAGGACCTTCTCATCTCTGCAGGGGATTGGCTCTGCTTGAACCACTTTTGTGACGTCAGAGTGTACAAGACACGTCAGAGTGAACAGTCCATGACCAATAAGAAAATTAAGCTGCAATACCTATGTTCAACCCATAGGGTTACTGTAAACATGTTTTTCAAAGTCAAAGTCAACTTTATTGTCAGAACTGAAATATGTACAGGACATACACAGGATTAAAATTACATTTCTCTCTCAGTCCCTCTGTGCAACAGTAACCATTTAAACACTAAACACTAAACAATTAATAAACAAGCATAAAATGAAATAATAAAAGTTTAGTACTGTCCTGAGTTTTTTGCATAGTAGTTTTTCATAGTAGTATAAAAGTATAAAAAGCTTCACCAACACCAAAACACCAACATTTAATAAACATAATCATAAAATGAAATAGAGTGTAATACTGTCCTGAGTTTTTTCATAGACCAAATATTGCCGATTTAAACAAATACGCACAAAAACATGAAAATTAACACAGACATAGTGCTATACAACATTTTACACACATTCTAGGGAGTTTATCAGATTTAAAAAAAGTTAATTTGGAGTTTAGTTCCTCTTTAAAGTAGGATACTCAATTTCTCCACAATTAAAAAAAAACAACACATAAGCCTGAACTGTTCATTGTTTGTTTTACAAAAAAATAAAAAAAATAAAATATTTTACAAGCATCCAGCCTTCTGTGATAGACTTGCAACCTGGATATGAGCACCAGTGATCCCCCACAACCCAGAAAGTAAAAAGCAAGTAAAGATAAAGAATGGATGGATGGAATCCAGTCTTTTCTTTTGTCTCAAAATGGAAAAATATCAATAAATGTTAACAATCATTAGATGTTTTTAGTTTTATAACTTAACGCCTACTGGCCAGAAAACCTCCCTCTAACAAAGTTAAAGTGGGCCATGGGCCACCAGTTGATGATGACAACTGCAGTGAGTTTTGCAGCTCTGGACACATTTAATCTAGTGAACAAAGGGGCAGAAATGGATCTTTAGATCCTAAAGGTTGCAGACCCCTGGTCTAGACCCATGAAAAAGTAACTCTAAACAAAAGAAAACCATCCCTGAGAGGTCTGTGGTTAGATTAAAGTGTCAGTAAAATAATAGTGTGTCATTCCAGTACTTGTAGCTTCGATGCAGCTCCATCACCCTCTCCTCCAGCTCATGAGTCTGATTAGGAGCGAAGCGGAAATCGTTGATGTAATCTGAGCCGTGGTCATCCTGGTCATAGTCACCCAGCTCAGCTTGAATGGTGTAAGAGCCCAGAAGTGCATGAGTGACAAACGAGCATGGCAGCCGACCTGACAGGATGTCATCTCTCAGCTGCAAACACAGGTAGTATCTGTCAGATGGGGAAAAGGAAAAGGACAGGAGGGAGGGTTGGCAGTCAGATGGGCCTGAGCCATGCAAGCCCTAACAAGTTTTCAGTGTTTCTAACCCCCGGCTGTTAGAAGCAAGTCTAATCCTTGAAAAGTATTGAGGTATTTTGGCTGCTTTGACATTGGGGCAAATACACCACAAGAACTGTTACAATATGTGCATGCAAACACACAGCCATGCCAAAATAAATAAAGAGCTACAATCTACAGAGCTGACGTGTGAGCAGCTTACTCTTTGGTTAACTCTGAAAAGGATCTGACAGCACGAGCACAGGCAGCACAAGTGTTGGTTTGTGTTACCTGGTGATATCCTCTGTGAGCTGGGAGGGGTCTGGAGGGTAGAACTTGACAGCAAACGCAAACTGCCACGAAGCGTCTGAGGGGGAGACATTGTGAAAGTCAGAGGTTAAAATCTATACATGGAGTGAACAGACATGTTCATGACGTGTCTTGCTATAAATCAAATATGTTACATGGCAGGAAAAGTTTCCTTCTAGTGCAGCTACTCAGAAACGACACTCACTGCGCATCTGCTTCTTGATCTCTTTGGAGGGATCCAGCCAGTTCTGAAAGCACAGAGAGCAGCTTTCACACGGGGCGGATTGGAAACATGGCTAATACACACCCTGGTGTCACATTTTGTTCTAACTGCCATCAGTGTTCCTAATGAAAGCCTCTCCATATGGTGAATAGAAACCGAGGCCTCCCCTGCTGAGCTGTTCCAACACGCAGAGGGCTGATATGACTTGAGTGCATTTCTTCTTTGCTGCGCCGAAAGGCACTTACCAGTCAGATCTCAGAACATCCGGTTCTGCAGTGAACTGCTATGGGAGCGTTGTGAAATGTGTGTAGTGTGGCAGTTGAGCTTCGATGCAGCTCATGTGGACTCACTCGTAGCAACAGCAGCTGTAAATGGTACTTATCTACAGTATTTTCTGGTGTATAGGTCGCATTGTCCAATTATCACCAATAGATTGGAAAAATCCCTAGATAGGTCGCACCTATGTTTAGCTCTGCTGCAAATGTCTGCCACAGGAGCACACAGCAAGGCTTTTAAGAAGATTAACACTTAAAAACAATTATTTGTTTGATAAAAATTATAGCAAATATGTGTCTGAGCTGAACTTTTCCTTAATAAATGAACGTAATTGTGAAATGAGCTGGATTTAAAAATGTGTTTCACCGAAAGTGATAACAAGCCATATATAGGTCGCACCTGAGTATAGGTCGCAGGCCTTGAAAAAAACCATAAAAAGGTGCGACCTATACACCGGAAAATACAGTAGTATCTTTCTATCTAGTCAAGTAACTCAAAGCGCTTTACATCACAATCTGTGATACCCATTCATACAGCACTCTACTAGATCTATACAGTACAAAGATTAATCAGAACTTTATCACATTCATACACCGATGGGACAAACATCGGAGGCAATGTCATTGTCTTGCCCAGTGACACTTCAGCTTGTGACTGCTGGTAGAATTGAACCCCCAAACCCTTCCACTGGAGGATGACTGCTCTAACCACTCAGCCAAAGCTGCCCCCTGTAAATCAAGCTGTTGGGTTGTAGCAGCACACTGATCTGGAAGAGCAAATTACAACCACGCAAAAACTCTAAAACTGATACACCAAACTTTTTTGCAGGTGGTTTATTTTTTCAAATGATTGTTTCCATTATGAAATTAGACAAATTTACACACCGTTTTATAAACATTCAGTCAAGTTGCAGTTTGCGTTTTTCAATGAATTAGTTATTTTTAAGAAATGATGTCAGTACAGCCCTAAACGTAAACAATCTTGTCTTTGCAAGTCTCCAATTGATAAAGCTTATCGGATGATGAGCGAAACGTCTTGTTTGTTACAAATAAAGTCCAGTTGATCTTGTATTGAATGCCTTTTTTGATTTTATCATGTCCTGGACGACTGAGAATCTACACCAGCAAATCTTGTCTTTATTAAGTTTTACATTGTAAATTATTACATTTATTTTCCAGTTTGTGTCCATGAGGCTGACACCTTGTCTACTTTTAAGATTACACTTAAATCTTTCCTTTTTGATAAATCCTATAATTAGTGTCAGCTTGGGTTTCCTGAGCTATCCCTTAGTTATGCTGCTATAGGTTTAGACAGCTGGAGGACAAACTGACCACACTTTTTCACTCTGCTGCTGCTTTTACTTACTCTATCTGTTTGTGTTTGTAATTATTTCTATGTGATTGTAATTATTTCTATGTGATTGTAATTATTTCTATGTGATTGTAATTATTTCTATGTGATTGTAATTATTTCTATGATTGTAATTATTTCTATGTGATTGTAATTATTTCTATCTTAACATGTGTTTTTTTTGTCTTTCTTCAGGTGACAGTGCACCTGGACCTGCCATTATGTGTTTGTTTCTCCTTCCTGTCCTCTCAAACCCAATCGGTTGAAGCAGATGAACACATCCTGAGCCTGGTTCTGCTGGAGGTTTCTTGCTGTTAAATGGGAGTTTTTCCTTTCCACTGTCTCCTTTGTGCTTGTTCAGGATGGGAGAATGTAACCGTGTTTCCATCTATTTTCAATTCGAATTTTGAGCGAATTTTGAGCGAATTTTTGAAAATTCGCAAAAATGTAAATAAAAATTAATGCGAATCAGAAGTGTTTCCATCAACTGGCTTGAAGCACATCCACCAGGCCACGCAAAGCGGCATTACGTCAGACGTCAGCGTTACGCACGTCTACAGTAAACAGGAAGTAGCGGTTGAAAACAGGAACCGAACCACACATCTCGGCAAAATGGAGAGAATATTTCAGGAATGTGTTGCTATCGGGCAAGTTGTATTTATTCTGTCATGCCAACTAGTTTTAGCGATGTTACAGCGGAAACAGCTGATCAGTCACATGACGTGAATGTTCGCTACGTCAGAACTGAGTCGGCAAATCTGTTTCCATCTCTCGTTTTGCGCATCAGCTCTGTTTCGAAAAACCCAAAAACCACCTCAAGCGAGCGTATCAACTTTTTTTGCAAATTAGAGGAAGTTAATTCGAATCGTGCCGTTTCCATTCACCTTTTCTGATGCGATACTTCAAAATGCGCATCAAGAAACCTTGATGGAAACACGTCTTGTGACAACGTGAAGATTCAACGAGTCTGCTGGCTTCCTCTGATATATAATATTACTAATTGTCTTTTATAATGTGTGTAAATGTTTCTGTTCAGTGCTCTGAGACAACTTCTGTTGTGACTTGGTGCTATATAAATAAACTGAATTGAATTGAATGTATCTGATAAAAAAATCTGAAGAACCATTGACAGCCATTCAGTAGGTTTACATATCCTCCTGCTGCAGAAACATGTTGTATAAGACACAACTTAGCCTTGCTCTTAATTACAGACGGCTGTTGGTTTTTACTCGTTATTTTATTTTCCGTTCTAATTTTCAAATAAAAATCCATGTCTATTTAAATGTGGTACTTTATAAAATAAAGGTCAATGTGGTGCTTGAAAGTTTGTGAAGTCTATCATTTTCTCTATTTCTGCATCAATATGACCTAAAACATCATCAGATTTTCACACAAGTCCTCAAAGTAAATACAGTAAAGAGAACCCAGTTAAACAAATGAGACAAAAATATTATACTTTGTCATTTATTTATTGAGGAAAATTATCCAATATTACATATTTGTGAGTGGTAAAAGTATGTGAACCTTTGTTTCAGTATCTGGTGTGAAACCCCCCCACCCCTGTGCAGCAATAACTGCAGCTAAACGTTTCTGGTAACTGTTGATCAGGTTAGGGTTTGCCGTGTCGGGCAAAAATTATGTGCTTAATGGTCAGTCTCAGCTTTTGATGAGGTTTTATGAATCATACAGCACAAAGAAAACTAAATAAGAATGCACAATATAAAACTGTGTTATTCTACTTGGTGAGGAGGAGGCAGGTCCGACCAGCCGGTTGAAAGCGGTAAAAAAGTAAAAGTCCAGTTAAGCTTCAGATGGATCACCTGATCACCGACTGCGTGTCTCTGCACCCTACTGTCATCTGCAGAGAAGGACGTTGCAGCATCTGAACTACAAAAGCTGAAGCGAGCAGTGCGTTCAATTAAAATAAGTCTAGTTCTATATTTTTCCAAATAATTTTGCTCTAATATATTTTTGTTCATCTGTATAATAGCCTATTTTTAGAGTTGATTTTTTATAATCAGAATCAGAATGCTTTTTAATGTCATTGCACAAGAAGCATAACAACATTTAATTTCGGTACAGCCGTCCAAAGAAACAAAAAGACATGGGTAGACGGGTGCCTGAGGCTGCAGCCGTCATAGGAGGCGCTGCCCTTTTCATTAGATAAGGAACAAGGAGGAGGTAAAAAAAACCATACCTCACACTGTGTACTGTTACAGGTACACAGTGTGATGATGCAAAAAAACTCAGCACAAAGCAACATTAATTGTCCTTGGGTGTCCTGAAAGGAGCTTTTAAATAAAATGATTATTATTATTATTATTATAACATACATATGACATAATAAGACATATGCATATGGAGTGGGTGAGGGTGTAGTGGGGTGGGGGTGTCTCCCAGCACAGGCTGCCCAGTAAGCAGCGCAGGCACCTGGCACCTCACCTTGGAGGGGGGGGGGGGTGCCAACAGGGCAAATCGGCTCGCCTACAGTCTGTCTTCTTATTGAAAAAAAATTATCAATTGTGTTGAGGGACCAACTGACCAAAACTGAAGTTCATAGTTGTGATTCTGAAGGTTTTGTAGAAGAGAGGCTCTCAGACAGTTTCACAGACAAGACAAAGCAAAAGCAAAGTGGAGACCGAGAGGAGACGTCCGCCCTTGAGAAGAGCAAGAGTTGAATGTATGTATATATGTATGTATATATATATATACATGTGTGTGTATGTAGTATATGGAGCCAAGATGGTGTAGTGGCAGGGCTTTTGACTTGGAACCCGAAGGACGCGGGTTCGCGTCCCGGCCACTACACACCTTGGGGTGTCTATGAGTGCACATCTAATTCTCCAGCTCCCCGGGCGCTTTCTATGGCTGCTCACTGCACCACCTGGTGGTGGTTGGGTTAAATGCAGAGACGAATTTCGTCTGTGTATGGGAAACATACGCAGATGACAGGAAAAGACATTATTATTATTATTATATATTATATATAAATAAA
>JBBPBX010018459.1:11619-45593 GCA_038048925.1 Garcialebias charrua | reverse complement strand
ATTACTATGTATATATATATATATATATATATTTCTTTTTTTCTGATTCAACTTCTGATTCTAACAGGAAAATGTTTAAATGGCCCATCGGATCCCATGCAGTGGCAATTTATCTGCAGCCCCCAGTGCTCTATTTAAAAGATTACTGATGTATTAAAGCTACTGATCCTTGTGCATGTTACTTAATATTGCTTCTGACAAAGCAGCAATACTCCCCTTAACAACATACCTTTGATAAATGCCAAAGACTTTGTCAGTTACAACTTTAGAAGTCAGCTATGCTGGAAAGAAGCTACAGCAAGAAAACATGAGGTCTGTGTTGAAAGTCTTTGGTATGCCTGTCTTCTGTTTTTAATTTCCATATTCTGCCTCCAGGTAACTATTTTTTACCACAACAGCTCACTTTATAGCAATAGAGGACAAACGTAAGTAGTATTTAAAAATGTGGGAGGAGGAAGAAGTGTGACGCTTTCTCCTCTACTCCACAATTTTTTTTTTCATTCAACCTTTATTTAGACAGGTTAATCTTACGTTTACACTACAGGTCTTAATTCCGATTTAAAAAAAAAATCAGATCTTTTGGTGTGAACGTTCACACTACAATTTAAATGTGACCTGCATCAGACCTGGCATGACTCCAGTGTGAACGCTCTACGTTGCAGAAGTGACCCGCATGCGCAGAAGAAAACATGTGATGAAATATTAAAAATTGAGCTTCAGCTGTGTTTTGCTCCATTTCTCTTTTGGATCCGCGCTGCGCGCTGCGGCTCATGTCTCAGCCTGCGTGACATGACACGCAGGCTGCGAGTTGCTTGTTTGGGCTTCTTTTCATGGGGCTGGTCGCTTGTTTTTGTCCTGACGCTGACGCAGCACCCTGTGTTTCAGGAAGTAAACATGGACGCGCGCAACAGTTTTCAGTGTGTGTTCCTAATTTTGAAGTTGTTCTCCAATCGGGGAGAGCTGCATCCAAAGATGAAAGGCAAAAACTGAGAAGAAAGCAAAGCGAGTGGTGTGTGCGTCGCTGCAAGTACAGAGAGCTGCCCCCCCGCTAGCCCCCACCTCGCTCTGAGCTACAGAGAGCTTGTCCCCCCGCTAGCCCCCACCCTCTCTGAGCTGCGTGTCCCCTCTGTCTGTAGAAACACGTGCGGGCTCAATTAAATGAGCCGCACGTGTTCTGAAAAAGTCAGATGTAAGTCACATGAGCGTTCACACTGCAGTCACTTTGAAAACATCAGATATATCCATCCATCCATCCATTTTCGTCTGCTTATCCGGGGTCGGGTCGCGGGGGTAGCAGCCTAAGTAGGGAGGCCCAGACTTCCCTCTCCCCAGCCACTTGGAGCAGCTCCTCTGGGGGAATCCCAAGGCGTTCCCAGGCCAGCCGAGAAACATAGTCCCTCCAGCGTGTCCTGGGTCTTCCTCTGGGTCTCCTCCCGGTGGGACATGCCCGGAACACCTCACCAGGGAGGCGTCCAGGAGGCATCCTAACCAGATGCCCGAGCCACCTCAACTGGCTCCTCTCGATGTGGAGAAGCAGCGGCTCTACTCCGAGTCCCTCCCGGATGACTGAGCTTCTCACCCTATCTCTAAGGGAGAGTCCAGACACCCTGCGGAGAAAACTCATTTCAGCCGCTTGTATCCGAGATCTCGTTCTTTCGGTCACAACCCAAAGCTCATGACCATAGATGAGGGTGGGAACGTAGATCGATCGGTAAATTGAGAGCTTTGCCTTTCGACTCAGCTCTCTCTTCACCACGACAGACCGGTACAGCGCCCGCTTCACTGCGGATGCTGCACCTATCCGCCTATCGATCTCACGCTCCAGTTTTCCCTCATTCGTGAACAAGACCCCGAGATACTTAAACTCCTCCACTTGGGGCAGGACCTCATCCCCGACCCGGAGAGGGCATGCTACCCTTTTCCGGCTCAAGACCATGGCCTCGGATTTGGAGGAACTGATCCTCATCCCGGCCGCATCACACTCGGCTGCAAACCGCTCCAGCGAAAGCTGTAGATCACGAGCTGATGAAGCCAATAGGACCACATCATCTGCAAAAAACAGAGAAGCGATTCTAAGGCCACCAAAACGGATCCTCTCAACACCTTGGCTGCGCCTAGAAATTCTGTCCATAAAAGTTATGAACAGAATCGGTGACAAAGGGCAACCTTGGCGGAGTCCAACTCTCACCGGAAACGAGCCTGACTTACTGCCGGCAATGCGGACCAAGCTCTGACACCGGTCGTACAGGGACCTAACAGCCCATATCAAAGGGCCTGGTACCCCATACTCCCGGAGTACCCCCCACAGAACCCCCCGAGGGACGCGGTCGAATGCCTTCTCCAAGTCCACAAAGCACATGTAAACTGGTTGGGCAAACTCCCACGCACCCTCCAGGACCCTGTTGAGGGTGTAGAGCTGGTCCAGTGTTCCACGACCAGCACGAAAACCACACTGCTCCTCCTGAATCCGAGGTTCGACTATCCGACGGACCCTCCTCTCCAGAACCCCTGAATAGACCTTACCAGGGAGGCTTAAGAGTGTGATCCCCCTATACAGGTAGTCCCCGACTTACGAGCGAGTTCCGTCCCTAGGGGGCGCTCGTAAGTCAAAAATTCGTAAGTAGGATCACATAGTAAAAAAAATAAAAATAATAATATATATTTTTTTTTTTTTTTTTTTTAAATAAATGAATACATGTACAGTACTGGACAGTCACCAAGCACTTAGCCTATCCTAACACAGTTTTTAAAGATGAAGGAATAAGTTGAATTGTCTCCCTTTCACATAAAGGGAGCAAGCTCCCTATGGAGCCTGCAGGGAGGAGGGAGACAATTCAACTGATTCCTTCATCTTTAAAAACTGTGTTAGGATAGGCTAAGTGCTTGGTGACTGTACAGTACTGTACATTTATCTATTTATTAAAAATATACAGTATATACAGTATTTTTATTTTTTATTGTTTTTTATTTATTAATAGATAAATGTACAGTACTGTACAGTCACCAAGCACTTAGCCTATCCTAACACAGTTTTTAAAGATGAAGGAATCAGTTGAATTGTCTCCCTCCTCCCTGCAGGCTCCATAGGGAGCTTGCTCCCTTTATGTGAAAGGGAGACAATTCAACTTATTCCTTCATCTTTAAAAACTGTGTTAGGATAGACTAAGTGCTTGGTGACTGTCCAGTACTGTACATGTATTCATTTATAAAAAATAAAAAAAAGTAAAAAAAAAAAATAAAATTTTTTTTTTTTTTTTTTTTTAATGAGATGCATGCTCGTAAGTCCGGGACCTCGTAAGTCAGAGCGCTCGTAAGTCGGGGACTACCTGTAGTTGGAACACACCCTACGGTCCCCCTTTTTGAATAGGGGAACCACCACCCCAGTCTGCCAATCCAAGGGAACTGCCCCCGATGTCCACGCGATATTGCAGAGTCGCGTAAGCCAACACAACCCCACAACATCCAGAGCCCTAAGGAACTCAGGGCGAATCTCATCCACCCCCGGAGCCCTGCCACCGCGGAGCTTTTTAACCACCTCGGTGACCTCAGCTCCAGAGATTGGAGAGCCAGACCCAAAGTCCCCAGGCTCCGCTTCCTCAGTGGAAGACGTGCCAGTAGGATTGAGGAGGTCTTCGAAGTATTCTGCCCACCGACTCACTACATCCCGAGTTGAGGAGACGCCGGATGGTGGACCAGAATCGCCTCGAAGCCGTACGGAAGTCATTCTCCATGGCCTCTCCGAACTCCTCCCACGCCCGAGTTTTTGCCTCAGCAACCACCCGAGCCGCATGCCGCTTGGACTGTCGGTACCTATCTGCTGCTTCCGGGGTCCCACAGGCCAAAAAGGCCCAATAGGACTCCTTCTTCAGCCTGACAGCATCCCTCACCGCCGGTGTCCACCACCGGGTTCGAGGGTTGCCACCACGACAGGCACCAACAACCTTGCGGCCACAACTCTGATAAGCTGCCTCGACAATAGAGGCGCGGAACATGGCCCACTCGGACTCAATGTCCCCCGCCTCCCTCGGAACGTGTTCAAAGCTCTCCCGGAGGTGGGAGTTAAAGCTCCGTCTTACGGGAGACTCTGCCAGACGTTCCCAGCAGACCCTCACAATACGTTTGGGTCTGCCAGGTCTGACCGGCATCCTCCCCCACCATCGGAGCCAACTCACCACCAGGTAGTGGTCAGTTGACAGCTCCGCCCCTCTCTTCACCCGAGTGTCCAGGACATGCGGCCGCAGATCAGATGAGACGACAACAAAGTCGATCATCGAACTGCGACCTAGGGTGTCCTGGTGCCAAGAGCACATATGTACACCCTTATGCCTGAACATGGTGTTCGTTATGGACAATCCATGACGAGCACAGAAGTCCAACAACAAAACACTACTCGGGTTCAGATCAGGGGGGCCGTTCTTCCCAATCAGATATAGATCTGATTTAAAACCATATACTGAAACGGCCTGGGTCACATTTGAAAAAATCGGATTTGGTGCGTTCAGACTGTCATTAAAAAATCAGATATGGGTCAGATGGGGCGAAAAAATCAGATTTGGGTCAGATTTGCCTGCAGTGTAAACAGGGCCTTATTGAGCCTCAGGGGCTCATTTACAAGAGAGACCTGATTTCCTAACTAAAGCCTGGAATACACTTGAGCGTACATGAAGTACGCCACTGTACGCGCGCATTTTGTGCGCATGCTTTCGCTGTTATAGCTCGGCTTTTATCAGCTTTCAAACGCTCGCGTTCTCGCTCCAGATCCTTGTTGTAATATGAGCAGCTGCGCACGGAGGGGACTCAACTGAGCTCGCTGATTGGTCACTTGCTGACACGCCTACTGAAATGATTGACAGCTTTCAGTCAGCTCATGAGCAGCTCGCTTAAGACTTCTGCGGTGTTCTGATACGGTGTTTCTACTATATATGTTATAAAAAGTTCTCTCAGAAATAAAAATAATAACAGGGAGCGCTTTTCCTGCAGCACACAGTCCACCAGGGAATATTTAAAACATTGCGCACCCAGGTAGGACCTGAATTCATTCATTTCAGTCATCGAGTGAACGGAGGAAGAAGCGAATACTTGACTTTAGGCAAAAAAACAAAAGAAAAGGCCTGATCAGCGATAAAGAAGGGGAATTTATTTAATTTGTGTAACATACAAAACAGTCCGGCGCCGGGGAAGTTTATGGTCAGACACCGCGCATCGCGTTCGCGGTCGTAAAAAAAAAGCTTTGCGCGTTTGTGCCCGAGGGGCTACGCGGGGGCTACGCTTTTGCCTTGGCGTATGTACGTGGCGTATAGGCGTACTGCTTGTATGCTCAGGTATATTTCGCCCCTTAGGCCCTGTACACACGTAGCCGTTTATCAGTAAAACCGAACAGTTTATCATGCGGTTTGGCCTATCATCCACACGTGAACTCCGGTTGATGTAACTATAAACGAATAATAACAAAACTCCGGTTAAAGTGAAGATTTGAGAACTCTCCGCTTTCGAGTCTGTGTGGACTTTCAGAACGGAGCTTTCTGCTCCACCGCCTCCAGCTGGAGCGGCACTGACAGTCACACAATGCTCTAAAAAAAGGCACTAAAAAGTCAACATGCCTGCTCTGACATGATTCCCAGTCGACATTTTCCTGCGTTTTATTAATTTTGTACTCCAACACGGTATTTAATAGTAGTTCATGTGAACAGAGAAGTCACATCATAAGATACAAGAGAAAACACACCTCACCATATAAAGAACTCCATTGATTTTTCCAACAAAGTTCAACATTTGAAGCTAACCCCGGGAGAAACTCTTGTATCTTATGATGTGACTTCTCTGTTCACATGCATACCCATTTCTGAAGCAGTAGAAACCGTCAAAAAACGACTTCTACAGGACAAGGATTTGGACAAAAGGACCAACTTAACCCCAGACCACATCTGCACCCTGCTGGATCTCTGCCTCTCCACCACCTATTTCAAGTTCAATGACACATTTTACAGACAGAAGCACGGCTGTGCCATGGGATCTCCAGTGTCACCCATTGTTGCAAACCTCTACATGGAGGAAGTGGAACAGAGAGCCCTTAACTCCTATGAGGGGACAACTCCAAGCCATTGGTTCAGATATGTGGATGATACCTGGGTCAAAATCCAAGCCAGGGAGGTGGAAGCGTTCACCAGACACATTAACTCGGTTGATAACAACATCAAGTTCACCAGAGAGGATGCTAACGATAACAAGCTGCCTTTTTTGGACTGTTTGGTGCATATGGAGGGAGAGGACAGTCTCAACATTGAAGTTTACAGAAAACCAACCCACACAGACCAGTATCTTCTGTTTGACTCTCACCATCCACTGGAACACAAACTTTCTGTCATAAGAACCTTACAGCATCGGGCAGAACACATCCCCACAAGGACAGAAGGGAAGGAAAAGGAACAGAAACACATCAACAAATCGCTGCAAACATGTGGATATCCCAACTGGGCTTTTGTCAAGTCAGCGAGGAAATCTGCTAAACACAATAATCAACAGAAAAATGCTAACAGACGGAAAAACATTGTCATTCCTTATGTTGCTGGAGTCTCAGAGAATTTCAGAAGGATTTTCAACAAACACAACATCCCAGTACATTTCAAACCCAGCAGAACTCTCAGACAGAGGCTGGTCCACCCTAAGGACAGAACCCCCACACACAAACAGAGTGGTGTGGTGTATGCAGTCCAGTGCAGCGAGGTCTGCTCAGACCGTTACATTGGAGAAACGAAGCAGCCTCTTCACAAACGAATGTCCCAACACAGGAGAGCCACCACCTCTGGACAAAACTCAGCTGTTCACCTTCACCTCACTGACAAGGGACACTCATTTGAGGATGAAAATGTGCAAATTTTGGACCGAGAACACAGATGGTTTGAGAGAGGTGTGAAGGAAGCTTTGTATGTTAAGAGAGAAAAACCTTCTCTTAACAGAGGAGGAGGTCTGAGATTTCAACTTTCCAAGACTTACAACTCAGTTTTGGGACTGATTCACAAACGTTTTACACCGGATGGGAGCAGAGGTGTCTTGTCTGTGAATTAGACTAGCAAAGTTTGTTGAGAAACCTCTGTTGTTGGGCTGTGAGGTGTTTGTTGTCAATTTACATACAGTTGTTGTGTTTGCTGTCAGAGACTTCAAGGGAACTCCCTACTGTTAAGGTGTGATCTGTCAATTTACATGTATGTGTTACCTCAGCTTGCAATTTACATATGATGGTGCGTGACTCCTGTTATAAATCCAAACGCACACACAGTCTGGTTCATTGAATTGATAAAGCTTCTCGGATGAGAAGCGAAACGTCTTCTGTTACAAATAAAGTCCAGTTGATCTTGTATTGAACGCCTTTTTGATTACCTATGTAGATTATAAAGAAGGTGGGTCCTAAGACTGAGCCTTGTGGTACACCATTGCTGACTGTTAAATGATGGGAGGAAGTACAATTATGTTGAACACATTGCCTCCGATCTGAAAGATAGCTAGAGAACCAACC
The DNA here is from genome assembly GCA_038048925.1 of Garcialebias charrua. NCBI lineage: Eukaryota > Metazoa > Chordata > Actinopteri > Cyprinodontiformes > Rivulidae > Garcialebias > Garcialebias charrua. The sequence goes on along the minus strand of JBBPBX010018459.1, from coordinate 38,080 downwards.
AATCGTATTTTTTTTTTCATTTACCCTTTATTTATCCAGGTAGTCTCATTGAGCCACGTGAACTCATTTTCAAGAGAGACCTGTTTAGGGAGCAGATGGTGGGGGTTAAGGGCCTTGCTCAGGGGCCCAGAGTGGGGCGAATGAGGGTGGAGACAGGTGTGGATGTTTCACCCTTTCCACCTACAATTTTTTATGTTGTTGGTACTGGGGCTTGAACCAGTGATCTTCCAATCACAGGCCCACCGTCTCTAACCTCTGCACCACCACTCCCTCAATATGTATGATCTGAGAAATCAATTTCTGAGAGCTCATGACACAAGATGTCATGGTCCACAGTGTCAAAAATTTTAGGCAGATCAAAGAAAAGTGCAGCACAATAATCCTTAGCATCTAATGCTTCAACAATATCATTAAAAACCTTCAGTAAAGCAGTTGTTGTGTTTACATATTTGTTTACGTATGTTGCACTCTTTAAAGTGGGGTACCAACTGGTCAGTTTATTGACAAGCAACAACTTAATTAATATATTAAGCTTTTAATAATCAGAACTCAATCACTGAAGTAGAATCTGTTAAGTACAGGGAGTCCCATACCACAACAAATGAAAATTCATCCAAATGAAGAGACCAAAGTTGTCTTTGAAATTTTATTACAAAAATGTTCAATCTAAGAATCAACAACAATAATAAACAATCAAAAAACAATTAATCAATCAAGGCTTAATTATCTTTTATCTAAGACAAATTTAGTGTTGAGGGCATGCAGTTCATTCATCTTTTGAATTATTTTCCAGTTAAGACATTACCAACCTCAAATACTATAGCAGCAATGAACTCAATAGGGCTCAACTGAAGCATTTTGTTTCTTTCTGAAATAAATTTGAAGTTATACATAAGAAAGTATTTGAACATCCAGATATAAATCCATTTGGTTGGAACATTAGAAATATTTCTCCAAACCAAAACCACTCAAAGAGCTATCTGCAACAGGTAAGATACTAATTGTTCAAAAGCTTTTAACAAACACTTGTTTCAAAAGATCTGAACCCTTTTTAGAAGTTAACTTTTTAACAAGTTTTTTTTTAACAATTAATAGCATTTATGCTACTTGAAAAAAACTATAAAAATATATTTTATGAATAAATAATTTGCCACATAGCAATGTTCTTGGTAACTAAAATGTGGTTATGTGAGCCATACAACAATTTAAGCCCCTGTTCAAAAATATTAGTTGATAAATAAATAAACAATAAATAAATAATGTTACTGTATTTTCATCATAGCATACACCAGGTCCTGGGTTTTTAGTTCCTACCATGGAAAGGATTAATGACAATAAACCAAGTCTGAAATAAAAATATTGCCAACATGTGGCTGGCTGTTAAGAAAATAATTGACCATTTAACAGCAGATGTTGGAGGTAGCCAGGAAGTCAAGGCAGTGATTCAGATCTTATGAGAAGCACTTCTGAGGCGAGAAATTAATAATGCTGTGTCTGCTTCTAACAGGTCTTCTAATAGGTTTCATTTTGGAATAATTATTATGGATTGATGAGATAACTGCTAGCCACAATGGATCTGGAAGCAACATAAAGTTACTTTATTTTTAAAGGTTTGCTATTAGTTTACCCAAATGCTTATTACAAAGTGTTTTTTACAATGCAAGTTATAAACTTTGCTGCTATTTCAGCAGAAATTCTCAAATACTTGTGCAAGAAATACCCCTGGATGCACTGCAAGTGCCAACATCTAACTGCTGCTATTTGCACTTGAACATAACCAAAAGATTACACCATCAAATAATTTTACATAAGTAACAATGTAATGCCAAAATGATGGTGATCCAAATATTAATAAAATACCCTTTGTTAGAACTTCTGCAAAACAGAACCCAAAGCTGCTTTAAGATACTAGCAGAAACCGCTTAGTCCTGGGTTTCTCTCAGACTAGCCTTCAGCTTATCGGTCCAGTCTGAATATTTTTTATCCAAACTGAAGTTATTCAAAGAGTTAATTACATCAGAAAAAAAAAAGCAAGACAGATAATTTAAAACGTTAATCAGGGACATTTAGACATAACAGCTTGAACAACATTATGATGACCTCATTTGTCTCAGTTTTTTAGATGACAAACTTTTTTTTTTTTTTTTTTTACCATTTTTAGTTATTTTGTTGTTGGTGTTTTATTTTTTTTTTACATAACTTTAAGGTAACTTTACTTTGAAAAAAGTGTGGACTGCATGCCTTGCATTAAAAAAAATACTTTCAATATCTAAAATTATTGTCAAAAGTTGTTGAGTTGGTCCATTTGCAATAGGATTCCATTCGAGCAAAAAAAAAAAAGCCCTAGTCCTTAGCCATTTTTTTCTGAACCCGACCCAACCTGACCAATTAGCTGTAATCAGAAGCCTGAACCCGAAAAACAACCTAACTTTTTTAAATCAAGCTTTTACTGTTTTTGTAAGCAAATACGCTTGAAAACGTATTTCAAAGAAAGGAAGAAAGGAAGATTTCTTGTTTCACCAAATGGATATTAGTATACAAAATGAATAGCCTAAAAAAGCAAGTCTAAAGAAAGGCGATTATACAAATGAATACAAAGATTTTTGGAGCTAAATTATTTGGAAAAACATAGAACACAGCTATTTTAATTGAACATGCTGCTCGCTTCGACTTTTTTAGCTTCAGATTCTTCTACTTCCTTCATAACAACAGGTGTGGAGACGTGCACTACCAGTGATCAGGTGATCCATCTGAAGATTAACTGAACTTTTTATTTTAATTTAATTGTTTACCTCTTTTAACCAGATGGTCAGACCTGCCTCCTCCTCAACAAGTAGATTAACACAAATTTCTATCATGCATTGTTATTTAGTTTTATTTGTGCCATTTGATTTGTAAAAATGCATCAAAAGCTTAAGACCGGCCCAGCCTGAATTTCGGATCGGGTCAGGCAGGAGCTGTAGTTAAAAATCACATCTCTAACTTGGGTAACACTTTATAATAACTACACCTTATTTAGCCTTATTTAAGCATTAATAAACATTTAATTAACATTGAAAACATCATTAATTAAGGATGATTCACACTTAATACACTATTAATTAACACACTTATTAACGCTTTATACATAAAGAATAATGAGTTCCAAAACCTACGTACTCAATGTTTATTCATGCTTAATAACTCATTAATTAACTATGCTATCTATATTTGTAAATGCACAAGTGAAAAATAACTTCTGACTATTTAGGATTTATTCAACATGAACAAAACCTTAATAAAGCATGAATAGTCTTCACTTTAGAAGGGTTCACAAATACACTTAAGTAACTACTAGCAACTGCCTTAATTAATGATGCATTGCAGGATTAATAGATAGTGAATTCATTTTGTCTGATTTCCCCAAGTGAAAAATAACTTGTGGCTATTTAGGATTTATTAAACATTAACAAAACCTCAATAAAGCATGAATAGTCTTCACTTTAGAAGGGTTCACAAATACACTTAAGTAACTACTAGCAACTGCCTTAATTAATGATGCATTGCAGGATTAATAGATAGTGAATTCAAACATTATTTAACAATTAGTACGCATTTAAATAAGTGTGTTAATTAATAGTGTATTAAGTGTGAATCATCCTTAATTAATGATGTTTTCAATGTTAATTAAATGTTTATTAATGCTTAAATAAGGCTAAATAGGGTGTAGTTATTATAAAGTGTTACCCTAACTTGTAATATGTAAAATATTGTATGTTTATGAAAAGCTCTATTGCAGAAAAAGAAAGGATATGACTTGTTAGAAAAATGATTGAACTACAACTTTAAATAACTGGACAGTCATGATCACAGGCTTAGTGACATTAAATTAATGATTTAATGTACAAATTAGCTTCACAAAAACTTACTTTTGTCCTGCTTACAAAAAAGATTTTTATTATACTAGTGGAATCTATATAATCAAAAGACAAAGATGCATTCCCCTTCAAAATAAAGGTACACCTCACCATTAGCATTTTGGGTCTTTTAAAATTGTGGTGTGTGTATATATATATATCATACCATACCATACCATTTTATTTATAAAGCACTTTAAACAGGAACAAGTCCACACCAAAGTGCTGGACAAACAAACACGCAACAGGCAACACAGACAATGAAGTACAACACGAAAAACATAAAAACATTGCAGATCATAAATCAAACGATCCAATACAAATCAGCTGGCATTGAAAGCGATGGAGTAGTAGTAAGTTTTTAACCGGGATTTGAAAACCGATCATTGTTAAAGTTTCTCAGAAGTATCACTTCTTAAATAGTGAAGTTTATCTTTTGCCCTAAAAAGTGGCAATTTTGTCAACTTAGTAGAAAACGTAAAAAATGAGTTGACTGCCAACTCTAGACTGCTCTGTTCAGGGACACACATCAAAGTCTGGTTTGTTTTTCAGACTGTCAGTTCACTTCAAATTGATTTGCTTTCTTTGTACAAAATCAACAAAACTTTAAAATACGTCTTTTTGCTTATGTTTATTTGTGATGGTCAGAATTCTGTAACAAAAGAAAGAGATGATGGGTAGTATTATTGTGAAGGTGGCTCCTATAGCACAGAGTGGCAGAAGTGAATCCAATGTTTGCTGTAGACAAGTTAAAAATTGTCAGACATTACAGGGAAATTAGAAAACTTGTAAGGCAATTTAATATAAAGTGCACCTTGAGAGTGAAAATGTGTAAGACAAGACAGATATCCAATGTGTATACTGTACTTGATTGGATACATTCAAAGTCAAAGTCAACTTTATTGTCAGAACTGCAATATGTACAGGACATACACAGGATTGAAATTGCGTTTCTCTCAGTCCCTCGGTGCAACAGTAACCATTTTAAACACTAAAACACTGAAACATTTAATGAACATAAGCATAAAATGAAATAATAAAAGTGTAATACTGTCCTGAGTTTTTGCATAGTAGTATAAAAAGTATAAAAAGTATATCTATAAAATAAACTGAAGGTTCTATTTATTGTTTCCTTGCTCTTCCTTATCTCACACGACAAAATGCTGAAAGCAAACTATAAAGAAGTTCAGCTCAACCCCTCAATTCTCCTTCTCTTTTGCCATCTGGCACCACCAGGATCTCCTCTGCTCAAGTGGAGATCTGTGGCAAATGGGCCTGTGGGATTTGTAGTCATTTATCTTCATAGAGGGAGTATCAATCAAAAACTTAACACAATCCATCAAGTCAGAAGCTTGAGGTCGGTATTTGTGCAGTGGGGCGTGTTCCTAATTGGCCCTGGAGTGAAACTGAGAGACTCAAGAGCTCTTTCTTGGTGCAAAGATGATGATCACATTTTTGCAGAGAAAAGCCCTTTGTTTTTCTCTCTTCATTCACTTTAGATCTTTTTTCATACACCACAGTTCCTTGGAGGGATTAGTGAGTTGCATGACCAAGAGAAAAAACTGAGCTGTTTGTTTTTACAGAGATATCAAAAAAATGTTTCTCAGGCATTGGAAGTGAATATCACACAGGAAGCTTGTAGCTTGAACTCGGGATTCAGTCTTGATCATTTTAAAGAGGTCCTCAACTCACTGTGAAATGGTAGCCCAGACCAGATTCAAAATCCCTCATGAAAATGGGAGTGTCGAGAGACAAGGAGGGGAGGAGGTGGAAAATGGCCGCCTTCCCATTTATTGTACAACATTGGTGCCAGAGGGTTTTCTGTATATCTTGGTGAGTTGGACAAGTGTACCAAATTTCATGATTCTATGTCAAACTAAGGTCAATGCGGAGGGTATTTTGAAAATTTCTAGGGGGCGCTCTTGAGCCGTTTCTGTGACGATTTTTGCCACGCCCCCAAAATACGTAATTTTTCACCAGTCCTGACGAGTCCGCCAAATTTGGTGAGTTTTCGTATATGATAAAGCCTCCAAAAGGCCACTTCTTTGGGGGGAAGAAAAAATAAAAAAATAAAAAAATAAACACTACAATTACAATAGGCCTTCGCAGCGCTTAGCTGCTCGGGCCTAAATATGTAGATGTATTTATCTATTCCCACCCGATCTATCCAAAACAAAAGGCCTAAAAAAAAAAAAAAATAATACCACAAGGTATGCATGACCGGGATTTGAACCTGGGTCTGTCGGATCCCAAACCCACACCACCATTGCCCTATCATGGTATCTATGCATCAGTTGTCCATCACAATATAAGAAAATAAATACAACCACATAGTTTCGATGTAGTGAAAAGTATTCCTAAAATAAATAAGTTAACATATACAAATAACTATTGCCATTCCGAAAACTATAATATGCTTCTTTGCAGTACTTTTCTGGAGTGCAATGTACCACCTCCATATAAGGTATGAACTGCAGCGCGGACCTTCCCATCTCTGCAGGGGATTGGCTCTGCTTGAACCACTTTTGTGACGTCAGAGTGTACAAGACACGTCAGAGTGAACAGTCCTTGGCCAATAAGAAAATTAAGCTGCAATACCTATGTTCAACCTATAGGGTTACCGTAAACACGTTTTAGACCAAATATCGACGATTTAAACTAATACGCACAAATATGTGAAGATTAACACAGACATAGTGCTATACAACATTTTGGACACATTCTAGGGAGTTAATCAGCTAATAAAAAGTTAATTTGGAGTTTAGTTCCTCTTTAAAGCTCATTTTAAAATGTCAGTAGTATTTTTAGCTTTGACTGTGAAGTATATTAACGCAAACATTTGATCTCAGTGGAAATAATTCTGTCACACGCAGAAGGGTAATAAAAAAAATAGAAAAATAGATCGCTATCCTGATAAAAACATCAGTCTATTTTATTGTTAGGGAAACTTTCAAAAATAATTCCATGACAATTGATCAAAACCCCTTTTCATAAAATTTGTCATTTTAAAGATTTAATGGTTTTAAGCTAAGTGGCATGAATTTATTTCTTAATTGGATTTTACCAAAACAACAATTCAGTTCTGGCCAGCAATAATCAGAATATTTTTGAGAGATGCTATAGTACAGTAAATGTAGAGAGAAGAATGACCCAAAATTGCTAAATAAACGTAGAATTCTTTGAAGAAATGCATATCACCCATGGACTTGAATGTCTAAGTTCAAACAAAGATTTTATGTAATCTGTTAACCCTCAGAGCATGTGATGGGGATGAGTTAGAGCTACTTCCACATTATATAGCCATCCATCCATCCATTCGTTATCTTTTACCCGCTTCTTCCATTTTTAGATCATGTGGGTCTTTGGTGCCCATGTCCAGCAATCACTGTGCGAGGGGTGGGGGACACCCTGGACAGGTCTCCAGTCCATCACAGGGACACATTCACTCTCTCACTCACACCTAGGGACAATTTAGAGTTACCAGTCAGCCTAACATGCATGTTTTTGGACTGTGGGAGGAAACCGGAGTACCCGGAGAAAACCCACACATGCACAGAGAGAACATGCAACCTCCACTCAGAAAGGCCCCTAGACTGGGATTTGAACCAGGGACCTGCTCGCTGAGAGGCAGCAGCTCTACCAGTTGCGCCACCATGCTGCCTCACGCTATATATTTTGTCAATATTTGTCAAAACAAACAAAAAGACAAAGTTGGAGCTGTTTTGTGGTCATTTAGTTTAGTTAGATGTGGTGGCCATCTTAAACAGGTTGGCTCCAGCAGTTCATCATGCTACTTCCAGAGAATTTCATTAAAATCTGTCCAGTGGTTCAGGAGAAATTTTGCCAACTGACAAACAAACACAGATAAAAATGCTGCCTTTCAAGGTTTACAGTGATGATGAAAAATAAACTGATGTAATGCACTAAAGATGTATGTTTTGGTTTTTAAATTACAGTACAGTATACAGTATAGTTACATGCTCAATAATCCAGGTAAATAATCCAATGATGTTCAGTCAGGTCATCTGGACTTTTTTTTTTTTTTTTACTTTTTCGCTCTTCATTGGAAGAGATACAGATATATAGATAAGGTACATTTTGCATGTTAAATAAATACTGAATATTACATATTTTTATATTTTTATCAGCAGAAATTGATTGATATTGAAAATTGTATTAATGCAGTCATATTTTTGAAATGGCATTTGTTGATGTTTTTACACACGGTTTGTTTATATACAGAGAGAGCATTTGCTTCATCGTCAGTTTTGACCCAAGAGAGCATGTCAGTATCCTCACAGCTGAGGCATCACAAAAGCAACTTGACAATTAATAAGGGGTGTGATTTACAAACAAGCAAACAAACACACACACACACAGTTATGTAAGCAGTGATATTCTGATACAGTGAGTTAAAAACAAGCAATACAAACACTACATAATTATAAAAAGTTGTTAATATACGTTTCAAAATATTTTACTGCCTGATCAAACAATCAGATATTTGCTTTTTAATAGACCTTTTGGGGATCTTTATTATTAATGGCAGCAGGGAATATCATACTTCTTGCAATATAAGGCTGATAAATAGGTCGGTGCATCTTAGTTTGTAATATGTTTTTGGAATCAGAATGATAAAAAATATTTTTTGAGAGTAATGACATTTTACTGTTCTAATTTACTTTGGCAGCATCCTTAAATGTTTTAATATAGGCCACAAACAGGATTATACTAAAGTACCTGAAAAGTGACCAACTCTATTATCTACAGTATATTCTGCTTGTTTCTTTGGGAGAAATAAAACTGGTGTTTTTCTAAAAAAATAAAATAAAAAGATTATTGCATAGCCTTAAATATTTCTTGTAATGTCTGTTGTAACTACCAGGTTCTATCAATATCAAGCAAAGAAAAAAGGTCCAATCATTCAAGATGTTTGTAACAGATGCCTGAGCTTGACAAAGTTACTGAAGTTCTGTATCTATTCAAAATATACCGGTAGTCCCTTAAGCCTTTTGCTGGCAGCACACTGCTTATCATTCCTGATGTGACAGTGGCCATGTGAACTGGCTTGACCAAATTCAAATTTATTATTTCGGAAATTTTACTGATTGATATTGATTCATGGAGTTTTTTTTTACCTAAAATGGTGCATGCTATTTATATATATATTTTTAATGTAAATCAGAATTTTAAAGTAAAATCTAGCATACCAAAAACGTATGCATATCACCTTCTTCTTTCCATGGCAGCATTTTGACTTATGATCATATTTGTTGAGAAATTACAGCCCTCATTTCTTTTTCAAAAATAGATCCTGTTTACTGGTAACTCTGAACACTAGGAAACACATTGCAACAGCTTGTTTCTTTCCCTCCTTTGACTATGGTGAAATTAGTTACATGAATGCTCCTGCAAGCACCTTGAAGATGTTGGACGCTGTTTATCACTGTGAACTTACATTCATAACCGGCTGTAACTACCATACCCACCATTGCACATTTATTCCCTGTTTAACTGGACATCATTAGCTTCATGCAGACTCCCACACTGATACATTTTCATCTTTAAATCACTTATTGGTCTGCTGCCTTCATATATCTCCTCCTACATGTCACATCGTCAGTGCAGCTGTAGCGTTCGCTCTCAGGACATTATTACCTGCTGAGTACCCTCAGTGCCAACTGAACTAGGCAAAATAGTATTCTCTTACTCCGCTCCTGTAACCTGGAACATCTTGTAAAAAGATCTGAAGTTGTCAACGTTGACATCTCTAAGGGATTTTAAACAAATGTTAAGTTCATGGCAAAAACCAATGCAGACATGTTCCTGTAATTGTATGTGCTTTTATATAATTGTTTGTCTCTTGTTGTCTGTACCTCATCTGTGTTCTTCGTTTAAAACAGGTCTTTTGTAAATGAGTCCTTGTGACTCAATGAGATCAATGAGATTAACATGTATAAATAATGGTTGAATAAAAAAATGGCTATGTTATAGCCATTCCTATGTTGTCTAATGTGCATAAGCTGTGGTGGCCATCTTGAATTGGGTTGACTCCATAAGTTAATCAGTTGTAGATGCTTATCCAATGATTATGTTCTGAGACGTTCATTAAGATGCTCTCTGAGTTTTACACAATCTACCATCTGGCAAGCTGCTTATTTGATAACTTGTATGGTTTGAAGTGTTTTGCATACTAGTCTGGTCTGACAGACATTAATTAATTAGAAACTAAATGCAGAAAAAAAAAAAACACAGCAAGCAGATGGAAATACAAGCAAATAAACTACATAAAAAGGCACTATATAAAAGAGTTGAATTCTAAGAACACAACCAAAGTAAAGTAGCAAAAAAAACTGATATGTATTAAAAGAGTGCCCTCGTCTAAATGTAACCAAGGTCTGGAAAAAGAACAACTAAAGTGTGTATTTGTGCATACTAACTGAGAAAATTAACAACCAAACACAGATGTGAATATTGGGAAACTTAAAGCGCACACCTGGTGTATAAAGAGTAGAAGGCAAAATCAAATTACTTTGTAGATTAATAAAGGACTGAAAACATAAAAACAGCACACACAAAAAACAAAACATAAAAGGCAGAAAGTGTAACAGATGAATATCTGTGTGACACTTAATTCACTTTAGGTGTTGTTTATCCAGCCAGAGAAATGTTTGAACATTGTTCTACAGTGTTTTTCAGAGTGTTTGTTTAGCAGCAGGATATATATAATGTGCTTTTGCTAATTTTTTTTAAAAACAACAACAAAAACTGATAGGATACTTCATGACTTATTTGAATCAGGAAGAAATGCAGGCACGGGCAGATGATGAAAGGTTAAAGAAGTATATCCCAATAACACAGCAACCAAATAAACTACAGAGAAGGACAGTCCAGAAACAAAAACAAACACAGGAGTCAGAAAGATGTGGACTAACCCAGGGAAAGATGTGAAATACTGTATGATCATGCTGCCAAAACAGTCAGGAACATGAAAGAAAAAGCATTAAAAAAAATGAAACTGTTTTCTAAAAACTGAGAGGCTAACAAAAGCAGCAAAACAAACAAAAAATAAATAAAATAAATAGAACAGGACTGTATAAAATAAGACATGAACACATAAATAAAGGACATATATCCATCCATCATCTTTGCCCGCTTCTTCCTGTTCAGCTTGCGGGGTCACTGGTTTCTTTATCCAGCCGTCACTGTGCGCGAGGCAGGGGACACCCTGGACAGGTCTCCAGTCCATCACAGGGACACATAGAGACAAACAACCATTCACTCTCTCACTCACACCTACAATTTAGAGTTATCAATCAGCCTAAAGGAAATATAGTGAAAATGATATAGTTAAATTTAGCAACACCAAAAGGCAGCACAAGTCTCAAAAATGCTCCAATAGACAAAAAAATATACCGGTACATAAGACATTTCCCAAAAACTGTTACAAGTATCTTCTGAAGAAAGAGTTTTTAAAATTATTTTGCTGCTTTTCTTTGTAGGTCAGTGTTCTGCTCTCCTTACACACCTTGTTGGAGTTCTTCACCTCCTCCTCTGTCACAGGTGTTTCGTACTCCATCCAAAGCAGAGAAACTGTCTCTCATCAACGTTACTTGACGAAAAGTCACATTATTTTCTTCTCAGAGTAGCATCGGCTTTCCATTCTTGTCACTAGACCCAGGCTGAACCTTTTCTCACAGGAGTGTGTGCAAAATAATGTGTGATTTGTCAGAAATTCCTCAGCGTGTTTGTTTATGTGCAAAAATGCTTGAACAGCAATGCTGTCATTTTGCTTTGGCAACTTTGCTTACAGAAGTTGTTTGTGCAAGCAAGATGGACAGCTTTGAGGAGCAGTTGGCTAAGGCAGTCAGAAAATACGTCCATCTGTATGACTCTTCCAGACACTTTTATAAACATAGTCAAATTGCCAAAACCTTCTGGATAGAGATCATTCATCGGAGTCTATCAGCCAATAGTGTGGTGTTTTCTTCATGACGCAAATGCAGGGACAGAGCGAAGACCCTGCTGGGATGAAACCTCTGCTGTGGCGTGCAGCCAGAAGGTTTTTCTAAGAGCTCTGCACCGTGCATCTTGTGGACTATGGAGCAAGCCAACTGTTTGACTTTGGTGAAAAAAACCCAGTCTTATCGACCAGTACATCCCATCTTATCCACTAGTACATGTGTTCATATGTATATACATATGCATACAGTATGTATGCATATTTATTGTACCAAGTATTCAGTTTAAATTTACGGTACTCTAATTATGTTATTACATGCAGAACCACTAGACTGATGAACAGCTTCTATCCTGAATTCTATCCTGAACTCTCAAATCAAAAATTATCTGGACTCATTTAACATCTTCCATCTCCATCAATCTGGTTTCAGGAAACAACACAGCACCACAACTGCTTCACTGAAGGTTTTTAATGATGTTGTTGAAGCATTGGATGCTAAGGATTATTGTGCTGCACTTTTCTTATGCCTCGTACCCACTGCCCCCTTTGTCGAGCGGCCGAAGCGGCCGGTTTACATTCAAAGTCTATGGAGGAGACGCGTGGAGTCACGGCGAACAAGGAAGCGGCGAGATTCGAGTGATCGAAGCGGCGCGGGGGCAGCCTCTACACGCACGCGCGCGTCGCCGTCGAGCCGCCGACGTCCCAAATGTTGATCTCTGGCGGCTCGACGCATCCGGCAAACAGTCGGGAGAGCCTCGCTATCTGATTACACAACCACAACGGGACTTTTTTCGGACTTTTTAAACTCACCGGATCGAGCCTCCAGGAATTGGACCCAAACTCCGGTAAGAAACGTGGCATTTTTACAGTTGCTGCTGACAGGCTGCTGTCCTCTCCAGTGTAGATCACCCCAAACATAAAAAAAAGTTTTAATCTCATCGAAGACCGTCGGAGGTGCAGTTAAAACAACAACTGAACCCGGAAAACAAGCCAGAGACCCCTCCCTCTGCTACCCCCTAGTGTACGTCATCAGACGGTGTTCAGTGGTTCAGTGGGACCGTGACCAGCGGCAAAAAGGGGACGGCAGGCGCGTTTCGAGTTGTGCAGTGGGTAGGAGGCATAGACCTGTCTAAAGCTTTTGACACTGTGGACCATGGCAACTTGTGTCATAAGCTCTCAGAATTTGGTTTATCAGCTCACACCATTGGTTGGTTCTATAAATATCTTTCCGATCTGAGGCAATGTGTTCAACATAATGGTACTTCCTCCAGTTACTTAACAGTCAACAATGGTGTACCACAAGGATCAGTCTTAGGAACAACCCTCTTCACAATCTACGTATTTTACGGTGTACAGGTCGCACCTTTTTATGTTTTTTTCAAGGCCTGCGACCTATACACAGGTGCGACCTATACATGGCTTGTTATCACTTTCGGCGAAACAAATTTTTAAATCCAGCTCATTTCACAATTACGTTCATTTATTAAGGAAAAGTTCAGCTCAGACACATATTTTCTATAATTTTTATCAAACAAATAATTGTTTTTAAGTGTTAATCTTCTTAAAAGCCTTGCTGTGCGCTCCTGTGGCAGACATTTGCAGCAGAGCTAAACGTAGGTGCGACCTATACACCAGTGCGACCTATCTAGGAATTTTTCAAATCTATGGGTGATAATTGGACAATGCGACCCATACACAGGTGTGACCTATACACCAGAAAATACTGGTATACACATAATTGATGAAGACAGAATTTGTCATACAAACTTGGTTTAAACTTAATAAATTATCATTAAATCTAGATAAAACTAATTACATGATATTCAGTAATAAAAAGAAAACTGTTGATGTTCCGTTCAAAATTGAGGGTGTTGAGATTTGTAGAGTGAGTGAGGTGAAGTTTTTGGGTGTTATCATTGATGACAAACTGACATGGAAACAACACATAAATTCTGTAAGAATAAAAATAGCTAAATCGATTGCAGTACTGTACAAAGTCAGAGACTTATTGAATGATAAAGCTCTGTATTTGTTGTATAACACAATCATTGTTCCACACTTAATCTATTGTATTGATGTTTGGGGGAATGCGTGTAAAACAATCACAAAGCCTATTTTTGTATTACAGAAAAGAGCTGTAAGAATTATCACTAGAAAACATTACCGTCATCCATCAAGTACATTATTTTATCAACTGAAGTTATTGAAGTTCCATGATTTGGTAGACTATAATATTTTATCAGTTATGTATAGGGCTCAAAATAACGCATTACCTTTAAATATCCAAATGCATTTTGTCAAAAGACAAAGTTGTTGTAATCTTAAGGGGACAGAGATGTTTGTAAAACCACAATTAAGATTTGTTTGAAGGGACGGTCTACCTCAATCCAGGGAATTAGATTATGGAATGGTTTGGAAAATGAAGTTAAAAATGCCAAGTCAATGTTTACATTTAAGAAAATTATCAAAACTAAATTGCAAAAAATAAAAAATATGAAGTAGCGTAATGTGTATTGTATTAGTTAGAAAATTAGATAGTTTTTCATTTCGTTCTGTTACTGGAAGATTGTTTTTGTTTGAATTGATTGTTTGAAAAAAGGGGCAGATATAATAAGATATTTTCTTCTTTCTGCTACCTTTCATTTTTTTTACATTTTGTACGTTATCATTTATGAGACTGTTTTGTATTGTGTTTTTTGTAAATAAAAAATGAACAAATTTAATGAAAATAAACATAAACATAGGTAATGTAGGTCAGAGCATCCCTGATGCATCCTTACACTGGAAAAAATGCCCCTCTAAAAATAAGAAAAAAAAAAGTAAAATAAGATTTTTTTGCTTGAAATAAGCAAAAAAATCTGCCAATGGAACAAGTGAAAATTCACTTGACAAGATTCTTAAAATAAGACATTTTGTTCAAGTCAAACAAGATATGCGGAATCTTGAAACTAGCTACAAAAATCTAGTTTTGAGCAATATTTTACTACAATTGTGAGCTTTTCTTGTCTTATAATAAGATTCTGATGCTCAAAAGTAGTACACTGGAGAAAAGTCTACTCTGAAAACAAGTTTAAAACAACTTAAAATTAGGTTTTTTTTGGATTGAAATAAGCAAAAAGATCTGGTAACAAGTGAAAACAAGATATGCGGAATCTTGAAACTAGCTACAAAAATCTAGTTTTGAGCAATATTTTACTACAATTGTGAGCTTTTCTTGTCTTATAATAAGATTCTGATGCTCAAAAGTAGTACACTGGAGAAAAGTCTACTCTGAAAACAAGTTTAAAACAACTTAAAATTAGATTTTTTTTGACTGAAATAAGCAAAAAGATCTTCCAACAAGTGAAAATTGTCTTGACACGATTTCTAAAAATAAGACATTTTATCTTTTTACAAGATAAACAATCTTAAACCTAGCTGCAAAAAATCTCATTCTTAGCAATATTTTACTACAATTGAGCGTGTGATGCTTAAAATTAGTATACATCCCTAAAACTTTTACTCATTTTTAGTTCTACAGATGTTTCAAATGTTTCTCCAACCCGTTATCAAATTTAACCAACAAACGTAATAATACATGTCTTGTCAAAACCTTCAAACATTTTCTGTAATGACAAAAAATGAAAGGTATTCTTTAACTTCAACACATTTATTTTATCACAATGGTTTCAGCAGCAATGCAACAACTACTACTCCCAATTACAACTGTAGTTAACACTTGATTATATATTTTTAAAATAATATAAAACACCTTCAACAAAATAAAAACAATTTTTGCTATGAAAAATGGAGAGTATACTACTGGGCACCATGAAAAACGAGGGAGCCACTACAACTTCAAATGTTTAAACATAAAATGTCTTTGGGAAATGTTGTGATAGGCACATCTCCTACCGTGAGCAGGCAGTTGGACGAACACACAATCAGAATTGGACAGGAGAGGGAGAGTTTTCCTGGGGGCTTTGAGGTCCTGTTTTTCCTGAAACACAAAGACATATTTCTGTTGGCATGATGAATCATATTTTAAGATTGTGGAATATAAGCCAGATAAATAAATAAAATAAAGAGAGAACCTGTAAAACTATCATGTTAAATATGACGCGGTTGAAAATTTGGGTGCACTAACTGTGCTGGTGAACCAAAAAAAAGTTTAGAAACACCAGTGCAATCAGTGCAAGAAGTTAGTGTAGAACCATGGGAAAAAATGTATCAATTAAAAAAATGATTTTGAGTAAGATATTTCCAGCAACCTGCAAAGATTTTGTTTCTTTCCACCTTGAAAACTTTAATATCCAAATACTATGTTAGGTTTATTCTTTAAAAAATAATAACACCAATTTCTCATTAACATTCAAATAATAATGCATTATTGTAATTAAAAAGATAAATTAATCTACATTTCTGGAAATGTTTGAATTATCAGAATAATCCAGGTTATCAATATTATACTTTTGATAACAATTTACCTTTGTCCACGAGAGGAAGACCTCGACCTCCAACGCCGCCTCTGAGAAAGGGACTGTCTTGGCCAGGTCTGACTGATCTGTTTAAAGCATGCAACAGCAAAATTGGTACACATCGCATCGTGAGTTAGATGAATTGTTACATCTCTAATTTTGATCATATTTAAATTAAATACCTTTGATCATTAGAAAGAGACTCAGAGGGACTCCTGCTACCATTGCATCCCAAGATTTGAGATTGAGTGCTTGAAGGGATGTCCATCGGGGTTCTTTCTGCATTTTAGAGGGTTTAAACATAAGTGTTAATATGTCAAAAATGTAAATTACTTTACACAAGGTTTCCAAGTACCCCAAGATGATAGTTGTGCAATATTTACCTGACTGTGCATTCATCCTTTTAGGAGGAGTTGGAAGAGCAAAGTCATCTATAATAAAACAGTCAACAGTAAAAAATAAATTAAAATAAAAGTGATTTTACATCTATAGTAAGTAATTAGCCTGTTACTGATATGGTGGTGATTGAAATACTACATAGATTTGTTCTTAAAAAAAGAAATAAAAGTTACATGGATTAGCTTATTATGTGCAGGATGTGGCTTATTTTTATTGTGAAATATGTAACAAAAAGTGTAAGTGACTTAGCTGTGCGTTTGCAGTAAGAACAATTGCATACCTCCAATGATTCTAGAATTGTCAGCCCACCTTGTGTGACATGACCCACCACCAAGGTATAACTATCCTCTTTTGATGTGGTATACCCCCAAATTAATCAGTGGTGAAAATTTTTTTTAACATACCCTCACAAGGAAAAACATTTCTAGACTTCTTGGTAGCTTTTTGACCTAAAATAAATAAAAAAATATACATGCTGTAAGACAGTAGTCATATTTTGAACAAACTATACCTGTGAAGGAAATTTTGTGACCGATTGTCAGATGCAGTTTTGTATTTCATACTTTTTGATCATTGCAGCCATAACGTTAAAACAGAGAATTGGTGTGTCTTATCATACGAGGCCTTTCCGTGTGCATAACAAAGTTGGTTACGTTCTAATGTCTGATGCAAACGGTACCACCTTCATGCAACCACGAAGTCAGGTTGATTCATCATTATTGCAGAAGAGGTTTTCTGGGAGTTCTTGAGTTTGCAGCTCTGAGAGAGCCTGGGACAGCTTAGGCTCGGTTTTGTCTTGCTTTTCCGATAAGGCCAAGGTTTTTTACTCTGAGGCCTGATGCTGCCTGGCTTTGGCTCACTGTTTGGCTTTGCAGTTCCACAAATTAATGCAACAATAAACGGCTCTAACTTTTTCACACTGCAGAGAATGGGCAAAATTTGTACATTTGATGATTTAAATAATGGTACACCATCTACATTGAAATTTAGCTGTATCTCATTTTCTGTTGAAAAAAAATTGGGATACTGTGAGCACATTTTCAGAAGTCCTGTCTCCACACCAAAGTTTTGATACTTTGCATTTCACTTTCTATTTCTCTCCTACATTTTTTTTCTTTTTTCTGTTGTTTGTTGTTTAAGGAAATTCTACCATTGCTGTTCATCATTCTTTAGTTTGTAGCAGGTCGCTTTTGTAAATGAGCCCTCGAGGCTCAATGAGATTTACCTGACTAAATAAAGGTTGAATGAATGAAAAAGTAGAGGAACTGGCCACCACATAGATCTGTGACGTCTATTTCACTGGGATTTCCTAACAGGGTTCTGGCATCTTTTGGTAGCCGGTGTCCATGGATGGCTGGGTTAGGTTTGGAGACAACTCACCACTGAAGGCGACTTGGATCGTGTTTTTCCAAATCTGTGGAAAAGAGCAAGGAGAGGAATGTGAAATCTCAACCTTATTTTAAAAGTTTGTGGATGGAAAGTATGTCAATATACCACATTCACCAACAGAGACATTGAACATTCTTGTTTAGACAAATACCCATGAAGCAGGTGTGTTTGGGGCCTCTGCACATTCTCCATCAGCAGTAGATTAATACCCCTCTGCTTAGTTCATGTAACATTAACATTTATCTTTGTGTGACCACAGCCAATGCTGACAGATATAAGAGGGGGAAATGTTTTTTTTTAAGCACATGATTAAAAAAAGTCATTAATGATGGGCAGTACATGTATAGGGGATAAGTTTTATCGTTTAATGTTAAACATATTTCTGAGACATTTTAGGCTTAGTGGCTGAAGAGTTATGACACTGTTTTATACACCGTTTACTGATTTTATATGCTCAGGAAATGTTACTGTTTGATTAAACTATTCTCTCTGGACTTTAGACAAACACGAATTACATGGTTTACTAGTTTAGTTAGCTTAGGAGCCCATTTTTCATATAATCATAACTTAATCAAGTAGTTTCTCTTCATCCAGTGCAGGTAACATAGTTACTGCCGCTGGTCCACAGACAACAATACATTGTGCTCGATAACCAGAACACATCACACATAATATATATACTACTATGATAGACTACATTATTACTTAAAGGCTAATACACTTAGAGTTCACATCTAGAAAACAGTTTTACTGATTTAAGACTCTGCTCGCACATCCATCTACAGAGATAACGCACACCAGAACACCATATCTTATGCCCCTTTTCCACCGGTCGGCTCGGGTCGGATGTTACGTCATATGTGCGTCGCAGAGACCCCCTTTCATCCTTTTCCACCGGATATTCCGTGCTAAGCCGCGCGAGATTTCCTGAGATTTTCGGGCTGGTTTCAGAGGGGTACTGAAGCGAGCTCACCCGCTCCGGAAGTAGGAAGGAGGAGACGAGAGCTGTTTTTACGGAAGCGAGGGACGCGATCACTGCAGGACTTTTACATGATAAACACGGTAAAAACAATTATTATTTTTTAAATTTATAGCAAAGATGGGTCTTCAGCTGAACGTGTCCTTAATAAAATCACGTACTGCTCAAAACTGCAGGATTTTAAAAAAATAGGTTCGCCACGAGCAACACGCGGCGCGCGGGCGGCTTTATGTCTTTAAATGTAGCTCAATGAACAGATATAAAATATATTTCATAGCTGACTTTAATAGTACGAGGGCTCCTGAGCTTAACCACGCTTTAATATTGTCACGTATGGTCAAATGTGCTGCATTTAAAGTAGTTTCGCTTTGACTTTTTCCAAAACCTGTGTTTGCACAACGAAAATAAATTATAAAAATTCGAATTTTATTTCAAATAACTCCAACAGGATACATTTCGTATATGAACATGTTGTGATCACACTAGATTTTTTTGAAAAATATCAGCTTTGTGGTTTTTGATAGAATTGATAATATGTGATACAAAGTAGAAAATAATGGACGTAGGTTGACACATTTATGTCTATAAAACATTGAATTTTATTTCAAATAACTCCAACAGGATACATTTCGTATATGAACATGTTGTGATCACACTAGATTTTTTTGAAAAATATCAGCTTTGTGGTTTTTGATAGAATTGATAATATGTGATACAAAGTAGAAAATAATGGACGTAGGTTGACACATTTATGTCTATAAAACATTGAATTTTATTTCAAATAACTCCAACAGGATACATTTCGTATATGAACATGTTGTGATCACACTAGATTTTTTTGAAAAATATCAGCTTTGTGGTTTTTGATAGAATTGATAATATGTGATACAAAGTAGAAAATAATGGACGTAGGTTGACACATTTATGTCTATAAAACATTGAATTTTATTTCAAATAACTCCAACAGGATACATTTCGTATATGAACATGTTGTGATCACACTAGATTTTTTTGAAAAATATCAGCTTTGTGGTTTTTGATAGAATTGATAATATGTGATACAAAGTAGAAAATAATGGACGTAGGTTGACACATTTATGTCTATAAAACATTGAATTTTATTTCAAATAACTCCAACAGGATACATTTCGTATATGAACATGTTGTGATCACACTAGATTTTTTTGAAAAATATCAGCTTTGTGGTTTTTGATAGAATTGATAATATGTGATACAAAGTAGAAAATAATGGACGTAGGTTGACACATTTATGTCTATAAAACATTGAATTTTATTTCAAATAACTCCAACAGGATACATTTCGTATATGAACATGTTGTGATCACACTAGATTTTTTTGAAAAATATCAGCTTTGTGGTTTTTGATAGAATTGATAATATGTGATACAAAGTAGAAAATAATGGACGTAGGTTGACACATTTATGTCTATAAAACATTGAATTTTATTTCAAATAACTCCAACAGGATACATTTCGTATATGAACATGTTGTGATCACACTAGATTTTTTTGAAAAATATCAGCTTTGTGGTTTTTGATAGAATTGATAATATGTGATACAAAGTAGAAAATAATGGACGTAGGTTGACACATTTATGTCTATAAAACATTGAATTTTATTTCAAATAACTCCAACAGGATACATTTCGTATATGAACATGTTGTGATCACACTAGATTTTTTTGAAAAATATCAGCTTTGTGGTTTTTGATAGAATTGATAATATGTGATACAAAGTAGAAAATAATGGACGTAGGTTGACACATTTATGTCTATAAAACATTGAATTTTATTTCAAATAACTCCAACAGGATACATTTCGTATATGAACATGTTGTGATCACACTAGATTTTTTTGAAAAATATCAGCTTTGTGGTTTTTGATAGAATTGATAATATGTGATACAAAGTAGAAAATAATGGACGTAGGTTGACACATTTATGTCTATAAAACATTGAATTTTATTTCAAATAACTCCAACAGGATACATTTCGTATATGAACATGTTGTGATCACACTAGATTTTTTTGAAAAATATCAGCTATGTGGTTTTTGATAGAATTGATAATATGTGATACAAAGTAGAAAATAATGGACGTAGGTTGACACATTTATGTCTATAAAACATTGAATTTTATTTCAAATAACTCCAACAGGATACATTTCGTATATGAACATGTTGTGATCACACTAGATTTTTTTGAAAAATATCAGCTTTGTGGTTTTTGATAGAATTGATAATATGTGATACAAAGTAGAAAATAATGGACGTAGGTTGACACATTTATGTCTATAAAACATTGAATTTTATTTCAAATAACTCCAACAGGATACATTTCGTATATGAACATGTTGTGATCACACTAGATTTTTTTGAAAAATATCAGCTTTGTGGTTTTTGATAGAATTGATAATATGTGATACAAAGTAGAAAATAATGGACGTAGGTTGACACATTTATGTCTATAAAACATTGAATTTTATTTCAAATAACTCCAACAGGATACATTTCGTATATGAACATGTTGTGATCACACTAGATTTTTTTGAAAAATATCAGCTTTGTGGTTTTTGATAGAATTGATAATATGTGATACAAAGTAGAAAATAATGGACGTAGGTTGACACATTTATGTCTATAAAACATTGAATTTTATTTCAAATAACTCCAACAGGATACATTTCGTATATGAACATGTTGTGATCACACTAGATTTTTTTGAAAAATATCAGCTATGTGGTTTTTGATAGAATTGATAATATGTGATACAAAGTAGAAAATAATGGACGTAGGTTGACACATTTATGTCTATAAAACATTGAATTTTATTTCAAATAACTCCAACAGGATACATTTCGTATATGAACATGTTGTGATCACACTAGATTTTTTTGAAAAATATCAGCTATGTGGTTTTTGATAGAATTGATAATATGTGATACAAAGTCTTTATTGTGTTCTTCTTCTAGTGGTGGCTAGTACTGTAGTAAATAGCTTGAGGAACACTACTGCCACCATGTGGTAAGACGAGTAGGATTCTGGACCCCGCCCACAGAAGGGGTACAAAAAAGCTGTGGAAACAGAACATAGATGTGACCCGACCCGAACTGAGCCGACCTGAGCCGATCCAACCCGAGCCGAGCCGAGCGGTGGAAAAGAGGCATAAGTCAGAAGAGAGGCCACTGTATGCATATACTGTAAATGTATTTTATGTCTGTACGCTGATTAATCATTATGCCTGTCATAATAAATTCTTTTTTATACAAATACTCTCTCTCTCCTTTTGAGCACATCTCTAAGAGTTTAGGACTCTTCATGGCCTAACAGAGCAGACAAAAACATTAAACTCCAGCTCTTTTTTTCCCAACCAGCTCATTTAGCATACCATCACAACAGTCCAGTGTTAGCTGGACACTGCTAGCCCCCTACATGCGTTCCGCTCCGGTCCGACCTCCGCAGCAAATACGCACTCATTTTAATCAATGAGACTGTTACTGGCTCCGCACGGCGACTGTGTAGCTAGCTCGGACGGTAGCTTGCAGTCCGAGCTAGCTATCTCGAAAAAATCGCCTCGAAATGTACAGNCAGTTCAATTTTTAGCGATCGCTCCCAACGCGCAGCCGGCAGAAATAAAACGAGCAGACCGCCGGCGAAGGGACCATCTGCGTGCGGGAACTGCTGGGAGCTGCTGGCTTTTGAGGTCCGTGGGGTCCGGTCAGAGGTTGCCTCATACGGATAAATTAACTGGAGACACTCTGTGAACTTTGTGTGTGTGTGGACTGAAGCAGCGATCGCTCCCAAAAGCGCCGCATGCAACGAGCGGTTAACTGGCGGTGTGCCGGAGGAGGAAGAGCTATCATTAGCCTCGGAGGTGGGCTAATGCTAAAAGGAGCTGCAAATGGCGGCGCGCGCAGACGGCTTTCGGTAAGTTATCTTAAGCTAGCACTAACAGTAAGTCAAATGAGTAATTAAAAAAGAGCTAATTTTAAAACAACAACATATTAGAGATACTGGCTGTTTCAGAGGGCGGAGTAAATGTAAACAGATTTTTGTAGGGCGTGGCATTCAGAGCTCATTATCATAAACCGGTCGTTTAGAACGGAAGTCAGAAAATGCATAACTAGAAAGGGGATATTTTATTATCTAAGAATTATTTTGTGCATTAAATTGAAAAATCGGCTCGAAATGTACAGCTCGAAAATATCGGCACAGCTAGTAAGCCGTTGGTAAATTCTGCTGTTGACTGTACGCCCCAAAATAATCGTTCAAAGTTTGTCACGGGTTTATTAACTAATGTGATTTACAAAACTTTACTTACTGTTGTTGCTGAGCCCGCGCAAAGAAGATTACGAATTACTTCACGCATGCGCACACCGTTCTTCTTCTTCTTCTTCTTCATGGGGTTTAATGGCGGTTGGCAAAACACTTTAGGTGTGCATTACCGCCACCACTGGTATGGAGTGTGGTTCTTCATGGGATAATTCTATGTGTACGCCTGATTAAACTATATGTATTTCAAATTCTATTAAACAACTTTGTTTTCTTAAAATATCTAATTATAATTTGGATATGTTTACTCTCTAAGTTATGTTGTAGTGCAGCTATTATGTTAAACTTTTCTTTTATCTCTTCAAATTCTCTCTTCATATATTCACGGTCTTGATCATAGTTTTGACATTCCTGTAGAACATGTTGCAATGTTTCATCTTGTCCACAGTGCTCACATTTGCCTGTATTGTGTTTCTTTATTTGAAATAATGAATAATTAAGTCCTGTGTGTTCAAATCTTAGTCTTGTTATTAATCTTTCCTCTTTTCTGCTCCTTCTTCCAGTTCGTGTTTCACCTACTGTCATTTTGATCCCATAAAACCATCTTCCTTTACTTTCTTCATCCCATCTTTTCTGCCATTCTTTCTTCAGTCTTTGTTTAATGATACTTTTTGCCTCTGATTTACTTGTTTTTACTGTGAAGTTGATCTGAGTTTGAGTTGCCTTCTTTGCCATCTTATCTGCTGTCTCATTTCCTTTTATCCCAATGTGTGCTGGTACCCATAAAAATGTTATTGTTAATCCCATTCTTTGTGTACTAAATAACTAATAACTAAGGAGTGCCAGTGCCAAGGAGTGCGAAGGAGTGCCAAGGTGTGGGAAGGTGTGGGAAGATGTGGGAAGGAGTGCGAAGGATCCCTTTTTTACTATATTTTTTCCCCTTGTCCCAAACGTAGAAAAATATGTTTATAGTAAATGGAGCTTATTTATGTAGCGTTTTCCAGCCCCCTATGAGGGGCCCCAAAGCTCTTTACAATACCAACCATCCACCCATTCATACACACATTCATACACCGGTAGCGGCAGACCCATGCAAGGCGCCATCCAGTCCTACCGGGAGCAACTCGGGGTTAAGTGTCTTGCCCGGGGACACAACGACACATGGGGAACCAGGATTCGAACCTCCAACCTTCCGATTGGGGACGACTGCCATTACCACTACGCCACGGCCGCCCCACGGCCGCTTAATCTGTCCTAACCACATTTATTTTATTAAAATCAATTATATGTTAAATTATATGTTAAAATAAATATGTGAAATGAACCTGCATTATTTGTCTATTTAATATAAACTGCACAGTAGGTATGTTTATGTAGTATTCAGCCTTGGAAAAAAATACAATGTAGAAAATGTTAATGAACTATTGGTTTAAAGAAATTGTATTAGGACAATGGAGTCTGTTCAAAGTTAAACAGAACCTGTATAAAAAATAGAATGATTAATACTTTGAGTGGGCATGCTGATCAAAGAAACAGATTTGTCTTAATTCAAGTTAGTTTGTTATCTTGAAACAAGATTTTTCACATTTTACAAACCTCACGACAACTGCAAATGTTAATGAAATGTCAAAAAAGCTTGTTTCAAATAAGAAATGACTCAAAACAAGATATTTTCAAGACTTTTTGCCTTATCAAGATTTTCAAGATGCATTGTCTCAAAACAAGTTGTTATGTCTTACTTAGAAATATGTTTTTGACTTATATTAAGTGTGATAAGAGGTTTTGACTTGAAATTAGAAAATTTGACTTGGTAAGATTTTACGTTTTTGCAGTGTACATTTCTATGCTGATGACACAATTGTTTACTGCCGACCTAAAACAGTTGCCAAAGCTTTCCAGCTTTTGCAATCCGCTTTTGACATCATCCAGTCAGATTTGTTCCGTCTCAAACTTGTCCTAAACGCCGATAAAACTAAAGGGATGCCTTTTTCAAACAGGAAGTCAGTCCCAGCAGTTCTTCCTCTGATTTTATCCTCAAATGGTGTCCCAATTGAGTTAGTTGATTCCTATAAATATTTGGGTATCTTGGTCGACTCGCATCTCTCTTTTAAACTCCACGTGGAAAACCTAGTAAATAAACTGAAAGTTAAACTGGGTTTCTTTTTCAGAAACAGATCCTGTCTAACTCTGAATGCAAGGAAACACCTTCTAACTGTGACTTTCCTTCCCTCCATTGATTACGGTGATATTATCTACATGAACACTCCTACAAGCACCCTGCAGATGTTGGATGCTGTCTTTCATGATGCAGAGTCATAACTGGCGGTGATTATCGTACCCACCACTGCACCCTGTGTTCACTGGTTAACTGGACATTGTTAACTTCACACAGACTCTCCCATTGGTACATTTTCATCTTTAAATCACTTCTTGGTCTGCTGCCATCATACATCTCCTCCTACGTGTCTCTGCGTGAGTGCAGCTACAGCATCTCAGGACATCATTACCTGCAGTGTTCTCAGTGAGGACTGAACTAGTCAAAAGGGCCTTCTCCTACTCTGCTCCTGCTTCATGGAATATCTTACAAAAATATCTGAAGCTCTCGACCAAGACCTCTCTAAATGGCTTTAAGAATTTGTTGGACTCCTGGCAGACATGTTCCTGCTTTTAGTTTTAGAAATGTGCCTTATATTCTAGCTGTTTTCACTACTTCACTACTTTTTTTGCCATATTATTTTTATCATGTTGAAAAAAATCTGTATGCCACTTTTATGACTGTCTATTGTTGTTGCTGTTGTCCACTGTTGTCATCATTCTTTGTTGAAACCAGGTCTCTCTTGTAAATGAGTCCTCGAGGCTCAATGGGATTAGCCTGCCTAAATAAAGGTTGAATGAAGCTGTTAGACTCATAAATCCATAATCAGAATTATCACTGTGGAGAGAAAAAAAATCACTGTAATGACACTTTGATTGGTTATATGTGTTGCTGATTGTCCATGCTGCTGATCTCATGCTGTTGATAATTTCATGCTGCTGTGTATATTTGTACTCATCTACTCACACAGACTCATTTTCTTGCTGCTGTT
>JBBPBX010018458.1:28867-45595 GCA_038048925.1 Garcialebias charrua | reverse complement strand
GCCATCAGCCTGTCCTTTTCAGCTAACAGGCTGGAATTAATAGGCTATATGCCACGGACTTCCTTTCTAGCACTTCCGCATTCATGGGCCAGAGGGCGCACTTCCGGTTCACAGCCACAGAATGGCGATCTTTACACAATCTCTGCAGGACTTGCCGACAGTCAATGATGTGTACAGAATTATTCAGACCTTGTCTAAAGCGCACATCTAAGAAAGACAAAGGATTTAAGCTTTATGTGTCCAACTACATAAATAACTCTGAAGGTAAGTCTGTATTTGTTTTCAGTTCACCAAACTGCATCATGTAGGCTAACACAGCTAACATAGTTAACCCTTGCTAAATTGTTGAGTAAACGTGTTTTGTCTGTACATTTCTGATTTAACACAAATGTTAGTTTCAAACAAGGAGGCAGGAGAAGTCAGGGCTGAGTGTTTACAGTCCATGAGGAGCAGCCAGAAGCCCCACTGTTTGAGTCAAAGCCACCTGACAGTTCAGTTTCAAACAAGGAGGCAGGAGATTTAGAGCAGATTTAGAAACACAAGTTATTTTAATTTAATTATTTTAATTCAAGTTTGTGTACAAAACTTGAGTTGAAGTTAAATATCAGACAATATAAACTCTTTATATTCAACACATGTCTGCTATATGGTTTTGTGAATCTCACTGTTTATAGCAGCTCTTAATAAGAGATGTTTTCTTTCACTGGACAGGACACCGTAGTGATGATGATGAGGAGGGAGCCAGCTGGTCCAGCCTGGATGTTTGTGAGCCGAGATCGGATCCAAACACTCTCCACTGATGACGAAGGACATGTGATCCATGTGGATGGTTGAACAGAAGAGCTGCTTCATCACTTACCTTTGTCTGACTGATTAATGTTTTTAAATCTCCATTAGCTGTCGAGGAAGCTGTGACTTAAAGTCAGAAGCTGTAATGCTATAAACTGTTTAAATCTTGTGCCTCAAACGTTTTCTACAGTAATGTAACATCATCATCAAATTTGTTTTTAATAAACTGGCTAAAATAAAACTGAACTCTAAGCCTGTCTTAAATCAACATACACATTTTTTTGGGTGATAATATGAAGACAAAGTCAGAATGTTTTGAACATTTTATTTTCTTACAAGTAGTAAGTAGTGTGACTGTAGTGTCAGGGTACAGTAGTCCTGAAGTCTGCAGGTAGATTTTTATGCATCTGCTCTTCAGGTATCGGGTCCTAATTGAGCCGAGTACTGTCAATAAAAAGTTGCAGTGATAATCCGCCTGACCGTGGACTGATGGACACCGTACCGGTCAGCAAGGTCCATTTCCAGTCCTAAATTGCAAAAGTTGATAAAATGCTAGGAACATTGTTTTTATTTCTGTGCTCTTATCTTGACCAACATTACAATGAGGCCCTTCATTCATATAATGTACGGTACACTTTTGCCTTTCAGCAGCTGAAGCCTGTCAGCTAAATGCGCCTTGATGATAATATCACCTCAGGAAACAGGTCATCTAGATACTCTTTAGAGAAAATGCTTTTCAAGGAAGCTTTAAATGACCATGCTTAGTACATGCCAGGATTTCTGGTGACCTAAAGCAACCAAGAACTGGTCTGTGTTTACGCTGGGCAAACTCCAATTGACTGAACCAACATGACAAAGTCTGAAGACTGAGAAGTGGAGTAAAGAGCTTATCTTTTCTAAAGAACATACCACCAGCTGTTTAAATCAGGGTTGGTGAAAAGAATAGGTAATGTCCAGATATAGGATGATCAACCAAAGGCAAAACCAATATTTTGTAAGATTGCAAAATTTTTACACTGCTGTTGTTATAATATGGCTGCTGATGGTAAAACTATGTAAATGGATAAATTTAAGAAAATCTCAAAAGATTGTTCCTATCTGCTTTTTGCATTTCTATAGTGCCGAGATATTTAAAGAAACACATGACATCTGGATATCGGTAAATCTATGTAAATCTCCAATTTAAATTTAAAAATTAATTTCAGAATGACAATCAGAACAGAATACAAAATCCAAGACTTAATCTGATGCGCTTCATAGACTACCGTACATCTCCACCCATAGATGAGCAGGTGGGATGTGTTTGAGTAAATATGTACCTAAAATTTACCCCATCCATCATGCATGACAATACAGTACCAGACATGCGGAGCCAAATGAACATCCCAACTTGATGCACTTTGGGCTGTATCGCCAGCTGTTTGCCTTTCCAATAGGGCATAAAAAGTAAGTGGGACCTTATGGCTAGTAAACAGAGGGTAGATCAATCACATTTTCTATTGTTGTTGGAAGGATCGACTTGTAAAACCCATATGGGGGGAGGAGCAGTGAGCGAAGACCTGGTTATTTCCATACTAAAAGGACTGGTAAGTATGCAAACACTTGTGAGCCAAGATACAATTGTGGTGCCTTTTTAAACTCCCAACACAGCACAGTGTTTATTCACAATCAATCACACCACCAAGTAAAAAAAAAAAAAACACTCCAACTGTAAAAAAAAATCATACAGCTGTGTTGTGAAAATTAAATGTCCCGTATGTCAATATCAGAGAGTCAGAGTCAGAGAGTCAGAGTCAGAGAGTCTTTATTGTCATTTGCACCGCATGTGGTACATGTGATGAAAACGAGATTATGTACACGGGGTCCCAGTTACATCCAACAACAAATGCAAGAGAAAAACAGTAATAACATCTAGAATTAACTAAGAAAAACATCAACTAGTACACTAAGCCTAATATAGTGGAAATAAACAGCAGCACGAACATGAGTTTGTATGAGCATTGTGATTGCAGATATATATACTGTATACTGTATATCAAACACTTTTTGCATTTCCACAACCTGTATGTCACTTTACTGGGTTTGAAATGCAGCTTTGTTAGATTAAAAACATTGTACATCAACTAGCAAGCTTATAGGAATTACATGCACCACTTCTCAACTGCCATCATGGGAGCTTTTTGTCTTCTGAACACCGGTTTCTTGTATGATTTATACTGCCATCAATAGAAGTGGTTACTGTGCGTCTTGTAGTTATTTCTTTGGCGTTAATGAAAGTCTGACTCACAAATGAAGTTGTCTGGTGCTGTTTAAGTGCCACCTCAATCTTCTCGTGCACCACCAGCTCGGTAACTCTTAATCTAATTCCTCTTTTGACGTACTGTTAAAGTGTCTCCATTTAATCTTCATTTGCTTCTCAAACCCTGCAGGCCATTGTTTAGCAGGTGACCCCGAATGAGCTCAGTTCAAATTAGACCTATGCATTAATCGTTTCGGAGGCCTGGAAGTGGCGGGTCTAAGTGGGGGGGGGGGGGCATGAATGGATTCACAGGTTAAGCTGGATGAGACCATGCTGCTCTGTTGAGCTGGACAGAAGGTTCTTGAATGTGCAACAGAGTGCAACTGGCTGACTAAATCCCTGAAAGTGGATGAATATGCATTTTTGCCATACCAAATTCTGCAGAACAGATGGTATATTCCACTAAATTGTTGTCCACCTTAGGACTGGGTCAGTAGTATTAATAGTGGGTTGGTTTTGTTTCTGAACTGTAGCTGGACGTGTCTTTTGGATGGCATCTTGGCTAAGACGTCCAGTCCAAGATGCTGTCAACACCAGCTTTCTGCTCACCTACTTTAATAGCATCCACTTCAGACACCGCAGCCCCACTACTACCAGTAAACACTTTGAAAGTCAAACACAGGTGGCAAAAACAGAAACATATGGGTCACCGATATTTTTGCTAACCAACCTTACCAGAAATAGGAGCCTTGAAATGGCATTTTATAGCAATCGTAGAGCCAAGACTGTTGGGAATTGAACAAAAGAAGTTTTGTTATTTCACTCACTTAATGCTTGTTATTCCCCCTGCAAGGCCTCTACCTAGAGACAGAAAAAGACCTCCATCCCCTTGTGACAAAAAGAACAGATGTTACCCATGCCTAACAGGTCACATGCACTTCACCTTATATGGATAAAAATGTGCTGGGGCGAAGACGTGAACCATTGGCGTTTCTCAGCCAGCGTGCTCCCACTTTAGCATTAACAAAGCACTCACACACAGCCTGCTGTTGGGAGAACAGATCAGTTTTTATGCCTGATCGCCGCTCACATGAAGCATCAAAGCAACGAAGACTAAAGCAGTGAAACACTGTTCACTGTATAGCTCCACAATGAAACACAGAAGTGACTTCTAGGAAACTTTCAGATAATTATCTCGCAGCTTCTCCGAACCCCTGAGGTTTAAAGGTCCACCGACATGATTTTTTTACTATTCATAAAATTGCTCAAAATATATATATTTTATCATTTAAATATGTTCCTTTATGCAAACAAAATGATAAATCACTTTAATTTTGCTTTAAAAGTGATTTTGAACTTCAAGCCGTGTTTAATCATGGGAAATCTGATTACACCCGAACGCACCATCTGTGATGTCACACCGGGCAGAGCTCTGGGCTTGTCACAGTGCGCAGGTATGAGCAGCTCGACATGAAGGTAAGTCTGATACAGCATCAGACCTAAATTAGATCCTGTTGTTTCTTGTTCCATCACCCAAACTATTTTCTGCTTCCCAAAATGAAGACAAATAGCTCAAATCTTCACATAGATTGATAAATTCGTCGGGTTTTAAATGGTCCGCTATTAAAGAGACCAGAGCCCTCTGCCCAGTGTTACATCACAGATGGTGCGTTCGTGTGTAATTGGATTTCCCATGATTAAACACGGCTTGAAGTTCAAAATCACTTTTAAAGCAAAATTAAAGTGATTTAGCATTTTGTTTGCAAAAATGAACATATTTAAATGATAAAAGATATATATTTTGAACAATTTTATGAAAATTAAAAAATCATGTCAGTGGGGCTTTAAGGCAAACAATGAGTTGTACATAGTATTAAAACGTTAAAACAAGATGGGTGAGCACTGCATCTCCCCTTTGTCACTAGAAAACTATTACAAGTGACAGACTTGCCAGCTACATAACAAAACTCCCAATTTGTGTCACAACGGGAAAAGCTGAACAACAAAACAATCACGTTTTCCACTAGAAGGAGATTACAAGTCACGATCAGTATCTTTTTGGTTTGAGTCCCTTCCAACTCCAGGGAAACGAGGATAGTAAAAACATAATGTTTCTTGTGGTTATGGATTATTTTTTTTGCCTGCCACAAAAATGAAAACCTCAAAAACAAAAATACACACTTGGCGCCTTTTGACCCGAACACTGATCTGCAACTAAAAACAAACAGACAAGGTCCAAACATGAAAAAAAAAGAAGCAATTATTTAAGTAAATAACAATTTCTGACCAGTTCATTTAACAGGTGGGGGGCTGAAAAGTCCCCAGTGGAAATATAAACAAGACATTTGGACATCTTTCATGGTATGCATTCATCACAGGCTGTGCCTAGTTCCTGGATCCTGAATAAAAGCAAACTATTTACATAAAATCCATCATTCAATAATCATTAATCACATGAAGTGACACTTTCCTAACCATATGGCTGCAAGAACATCAGACAGACGCCTGCTGGAACCCCAGCCAGCCTGCTAAAGTCAATCATTAGCTCGTGTTTTTATTATTACAACCCTCCTCGGTGGCATTTAAAGGTAACAGGAGAGTCAAACACTTCCTCGTGAATGGTTTCCAGGACAAAAAGACAACTGGGTTCCTCCCTCCTGATGCATGGCTCTGTTTGCTCTGTTTGCTCTGTGCTGGCCCTCCACTCCAGGGGTCCCAGGGCCCTTTTGTTGCCTTTCTGTGAGGCTGGGGAGCACTTCCACTCCAACACATGGTCCAAAAACAATACAAATGGGGAATAAATCACATCAGAATAAAAGCAAACATTTTAGTGGAGTGACCAATGCTCCTAATATCTGAATCCATAAATCAGGCAGATTTATCACACATTTAATTGGATGGGAGTGTTTCACACTGCACTGAATATTTAATGAGGAATGGGAAACCAGAACCCTTTTTTTTTTTAAATAAAAGTGATATTTACTCAAGGTGCTCTTTAAAAAAAAAAAGTTTCAACGTGACACAATTGAAATCAGTCAATCGCGTGTTTCTGCAGGATTTCTGCTGCCATATGGCGAGATTACTCTTAAACGCAGCCAATAAAGTCGGAGAACTGATTCCCACACGCATTTAAACTAAAACACGCGCATAATTGACTTAAGCGGAAAAACTTTAAATAAATAAATTGTGCAAATAAAAGCTCCCAAACGAACAGAGACGTTTTAATTTGCTGAGAAATAGAAAGTTCCCCTCTCAACTTACCGGTTTATGTTAGTTTCCTCCACTTCCCGACGCATTCACGTGTTTTCCACCTCGGAGCTTATAAACGCAGCACAGAGGACTTGTTTATTTTTATTCAATTAATTTTAAAGTTGGCTTTTCTTTCGATTTACTTTCACGAAATCTCCGCTTCCAGAGCAAATCAGTCTGGGACCGAGCGCCAAGAGAGTGAAGACTGCGGACTCCTCCCAGACGATGGAGGGTGAAACTCCTCCTTCCGACCGACACTAGGAGGGGGGATGTGTGCGTGAACGCAACACGGTGCACCTCAGGTTAGAGAAAGTCGGGGGTGTTGATTCGATATGTTTCGTGGAGTTTCATCGGTCTCAAAGATAAATATTAAGGGCAAAAGCCAAATCAAATATAGTTTATTCCACTTGGAATTAAAAAAATGTAAACGGTCTTAATTCTGCTTTTTAAACCTAATACTGTAAAAATACAAATATCAAATTATGTGATTTACTTTTTATATACCATACGACTTATTTAAAGAGCACTTCAAACAGCAACAAGGCCAACCAAAGTGCTGTACAGCATATACAGCATATACAGTAAATATACAGGTAGTCCTCGACTTACGAACGAGTTCCGGACCTACGGGCTGTTCGTAAGTCGAAAATAACGTAAGTTGGATCACATACAAAATATATTTTAATTTTTTTATAAATAAATAAATGTACAGTACTGTACAGTTACCAAGCACTTAGCCTATCCTAACACAGTTTTTAAAGATGAAGGAGCGAGTTGAATGGAGCCTGTTAGGGAGGAGGGAGCCAAGTCAACTCACTCCTTCATCTTTAAAAACTGTGTTAGGCTAGGCTAAGTGCTTGGTAAATGTACAGTACTGTACATTTATTTATTTATTTATAATAAAAACAAAAAAAATATATATATATACCGGTATATATATATATATTTTATGAGATGCGTGACGTAAGTCCGAAACATCGTAAGTCGAGGCCGTCGTAAGTTGAGGACTACCTGTATACCCATACAGTATATATAAGGTATACTGTAGAACACAAATCACAGATCAAAAGTTTAAACAGAGAGAATTTATAATTTTAAGGGAAAAATATGTTGTTTCAAAATTTCATGGCATCAACAAATCCCCAAAAAGTTGGGACAAGTCCATTTTTACCACTGTGTGGCATCCCCCCTTCTTCTTACAACACTCAACAGACGTCTGGGGACAGAGGAGACCAGTTTCTCAAGTTTAGAAATAGGAATGCTCTCCCATTCATGTCTAATACAGGCCTCTAACTGTTCAATCGTCTTGGGCCTTCTTTGTTGCACCTTCCTCTTTATGATGCGCCAAATGTTCTCTATAGGTGAAAGATCTGGACTGCAGGCTGGACATTTCAGTACCCGGATCCTTCTCCTACGTAGCCATGATGTTGTGATTGCTGCAGAATGTGGTCTGGCATTATCTTGTTGAAAAATGCAGGGTCTTCCCTGAAAGAGATGACGTCTAGATGGGAGCATATGTTGTTCTAGAACCTGAACATAGTTCTCTGCATTAATGGTGCCTTTCCAGACATGCAAGCTGCCCATGCCACAAGCGCTCATGCAACCCCATACCATCAGTGATGCAGGCTTCTGAACGGAGCGTTGATAACAACTTGGGCTATCCTTGTCCTCTCTGGTCCGGATGACATGGCGTCCCAGTGTTCCATAAAGAACTTCAAATCGTGACTCATCTGACCACAGAACAGTCTTCCATTTTGCCACACTCCATTTTAAATGACCCCTGGCCCAGTGCAAACGTCTGAGCTTGTGGAGCTTGTTTAGAAATGGCTTCCTCTTTGCACTGTAGAGTTTCAGCTGGCAACGGCGGATGGCACGGTGGATTGTGTTCACTGACAATGCTTTCTGGAAGTATTCCTGAGCCCATTCTGTTATTTCCTTGACAGTGTCCTGTTTGAGGTGCTTTGACGTTTAAGGGCCCGGAGATCACGAGCATCCAGTAGAGTTTTACGGCCTTGACCCTTACGCACAGCGATTGATAGGAGGTGGAACATCTGGAGAGCTGGTGCAAAGAGAACAACCTTCACATGAATGTGAAGAAGACGAAGGAGATGATTGTGGACTTCAGAAGGAACAAACACACCCACACCCCACTGTATATAGGTGGATCTGCGGTGGAGGTGGTCTCCAGTTACAAGTACCTGGGTGTACACTTGAATGATAACCTCAGCTGGAGCAATAACACCACCAGCCTGATCAAGAAAGGTCATCAGAGACTCTACTTCCTCAGACGGCTGAGACGAGCCGGTCTGAGAAGCTCAGTCCTCACCTCGTTCTACAGGTGTGCAGTGGAGAGCGTCCTGTGCTCCAGCATCAACGTGTGGCATGGAGGCTGCACAGTTGCAGAGAGGAAAGCTCTACAAAGAGTGGTGAAGGCTGCACAGAAGTCTGTGGGAGTCAGTCTCCCCACCATCACAGACATCTACACCTCCAGATGCAGAAAAAGAGCCACCT
The DNA here is from genome assembly GCA_038048925.1 of Garcialebias charrua. Lineage (NCBI taxonomy): Eukaryota > Metazoa > Chordata > Actinopteri > Cyprinodontiformes > Rivulidae > Garcialebias > Garcialebias charrua. The sequence goes on along the minus strand of JBBPBX010018458.1, from coordinate 36,807 downwards.
GCATCATGAAAGACCTCACTCACCCAGCACACTCACTCTTTGCACCACTCCCCTCGGGACGGAGGTTGAGGAGCATCAAATGTAGAACCACTAGGCTGAGGAACAGCTTCTACCCTGAGGCTGTCAGACTCATGAATAAATAAATAATAAGAATAAACACTGCAAAATGTCACATCATGCTGATACTGATCTGTTTCTTGTTGCTGCGTTCATCTGTGACTATCTGCGTTCATCTGTGACCATCTGCTCATGTTCGTGCTGCTGTTTATAATGATGTTTTTCTACTACATTAGGGCTTAGTGTATTACTAGCTGATGTCTCTCTTAGTTAATCCTAGATGTTATTATTGTTTTTCTCTTGCATTTGTTGTTGGATGTAACTGGGACCCTGTGTACATAATCTCGTTTTCAACACATGTACTACATGCGATGCAAATGACAATAAATTCTCTCTGACTCTGACTCTGATTATTCCAGATTCTTTGAATCTTTTGATGATGTTATGCACGGTTGATGATGATAATTTAAAAGTCTTTGCTATTTTAGGCTGGGTAACACCATTCTGGTATTGCTGCACTATCTTTCTGCGCAACAATAGTGGAATTGGTGATCCTCTTACCATCTTGGCTTCTGAGAGACACTAGCTATGTTTCCATCCAATTTAAATTCGATTTTTGAGCGAATTTTAGAAAATTTCGCTAAAATGTAAATTAAAATTATGAGGATCAGAAGTGTTTCCATTAACTGGCTTGAAGCGCATCTGCAATGCCACGCAAAGCGTCTCTACGTCAGACGTCAGCGTCATTACGTCACACGTCAGCGCCATACGTCAGACGTCAGCGTTACGCACTTCCACAGTAAACAGGAAGTAGCGTTTGAAAACAGACATCTCGGCAAAATGGAGAGAATATTTCAGGTATGTGTTGCTATCGGGCAAGTTGTATTTATTCTGTCATGCCAACTAGTTTTAGCGATGTTACATGTTGTCCGGAGCGGAAACAGCTGATCAGTCACGTGACGTGAATGTTCGCTGCGGCAGAACTGAGTCGGCTAATCTGTTTCCATCTGTCGTTTAGCCGACTCAGCTCTGAATCGACTCCCCAAAAACTACCTCAAGCGAGCGTATAAACTTTAGAGCGACTTAGAGGAAGTTAACTCGAATTATGCCGTTTCCATTTAGCTTTTCTGATGCGATGCTTCATAATGCGCACCTAGAAACCTTGATGGAAACACGCCTACTGACACTCTGAGAAGCTCTTTTTATACCCAATCATGTTGTCAATTGACCTAATTAGTGTTAATTGGTCTTCCAGCTGTTCATTATATGCTCAATTTCCTTTTTCCAGCCACTTACTGCTACTTGTCCCAACTTTTTTGGGATTTGTTGACCCTGTGAAATTTTGAATCAACATATTTTTCCTTTGAAATGTTATATTTACTCAGATTAAACGTTTGATCTGTCATCTAGTTTTGTGGTGTGTTTGAGCAGCACATCTAATCACTACTGCTCCCCGGCACGCTTTCTATAGCTGCCCGCTGCCACCTGGTGGTGATTGGGTTAAATGCAGAGTCAAATTTCGTCTTGTGTGGAAACATGCATAGATGACAAAAACATGACATTATTATTATTATTATTATTATTATTATTATTATTATTATTATTATTACGAATAAAATATTGACATTTGCCATCTCTACATCNAATGTGTGTAGCACTTTGAGATTTTCACTAATGAAAAGTGCGTTATAAATTGAATTCATCATTATTATTATTATTATCACTTATCGTGAGTACACATTCCTAAAGGACATCACATTGTACATCATATTGTAAGGGCTCAGAATCTTTCAGCCCTTCTGATTTCATACAAAAGCTGCACATATTGACACCCTTGATTGGAAAATATAGAAGAAGAAAGAAGAAATATAGAAATCAGGCCCTAACTATAATAATCCCCCTATTAATTGTTGCTTGATGTCCAGAGAGAGATATTCCAATTAAAAGGATAGTTCAAAATTGTGATCCAGGGCTCCATTGAACACTAAAAAAATGAAAATTATTAATCCATATGCCCTGATGGATGAAAAATGAAAGATATTAATTTCGTACACCCCAATGGGTAAAAGTGAAAAATCAAAAATAGAACTTAAAATAAGGAACTTATAGTTTGACGTCCTTTCAAAGTGTCATAATATTGACATTGGTTACATACTTTAATTTCTTGTCCTTTAATTCTAAGGTTTCACTTGAAAAGAAGAACAAAGTGCTTTACACAACAACCTTATCCATCACATGGACCAATAAAATGATAATCAAACTGACAGGAAACTGGTTAGCTTCTCGCTGAAAAACAAATACCAGTCCGGTCTTTGTTAATACAAACCAATTCCTCCATTTCCTTTAAATATTTCCTTCTTGGAAATTCTTCCACACTTTGATAACATGCTCACAATGAACACTTGACTGTGATGTCAATAAATCCAGTGTTTCATAATGTGGCTCTTTGGCCAGGCATGTCAGGAGCTGGATCTACTATCACTACATCAGCCTCTTTACAGCTGCTACAGTGTGGAGCAGAACAATGATGCTTATCTCTACTCTGCTCATTGTTGCAGCAGATCCTGTAACACCACGCTCCTTTCATCAGGATCTGTCAACAAGCAACCTTTCATCCCCTAAGGGTGGATTCAGCCGTTAGGATTTACTCTATTCAGACTTAAAAAGTGCAGAACTTGTGCAGATTAAATGGCGTAAAGAGATTCTGATGTCTAGTTGGTAAATGCAGTGTGAATACAGACTGAAGGACTCTTAAAATTTGCTGAAGATGAAACTAAGTTGTGAGAGCTAAAAATGCAGAACACTAGCCAAAAGCTAAAGGACACAGCTAAAAGTAGCAAATGTCTTATTAAATCTAAAAGTTGTTAAAAGCTAGCTAAAAGCAAAAAGTAACGAACGCAATGAAACTGATCAATAGTAAAAAGAAACAAACATTTCTAGCTAAAAGCAGCAAAATAGCTAAATGTAGTATAAATATATAAAAGCTCAATGTTACAAAAGGCTAGTTATAAGCTAAATATAACAAAAAAGGGGCTAAAAGCAAAAAGTATCAATAGGCTAACAAAAAGTGAAAAGTAGCCAAATGCCAGCTAAAAGCTCAAAGTAGACAGCAAAAGCTAAATGTTGGATGACTGAAATAGATGTTTTGAACCACTTTGGCTATGGTTGCCTTAGAGGAGTCGACAGGGGAGAGGGCGGGCCCCAGAAACCATCTTACCACCAGCAAACTGGTTGGTCCACTATGTGGGTGTGCTGCTCGTGGGACTGAGTTTGTTTGCGGATCCTCAGACTGATGAAGTCCTTTGGATGAAGGTCAACGTCTCAACAACAACAACAACAAAAAAAGTCTCAACAACAACAAAAAAACGTCTCAACAAAAAAGAACCAGATGACCTGACTTAACTTTGTTGGATTTTTTTTTTACGTGGACTATTGAGCGTGAACATTGATATGGTGAAATAGATTTACAAAAAATATTTTTTTTTGAAGGAACTGAAGAGAGCTCGATGTACTTCGATTGGGAAAATGTTTGTCGATAAAGTTGAGGGTTTTGAAAATTAACACAAAACAAGCAAACAAAATAATAAATGGTGTGAATGTTAACTCAGTATTCACACAAACTGCAGATCCACACCCAGTACAAGAGATTTCTGGAGTTTTTTTTTTTAAAGACAGAGGTTTCTCTGTGTCGTCTGGCAGCTTCCGGGAGCTGTGGACACTCAGCATCCCATTTCACATAATTGACTGTGACGGACATCCTGCCACCAGTCAGTCCTCCATAAGTCTTGTTGTTGGTTTAGCTCGAGACACTAACACTGACAGAACCCCCGCAGGAACGAGAGAGGTAAATGAAATATTGATAATGTCAGTTTTTAGCTTTAAAAGACAACAGTGAGCAGAAAAAAAACAGTGAGGTCAGCTGAATGTTTCTTTTTTTTTATGCTGATGCTCACAAAAACACAACTTGGACAAGCAGGCAGGTATGGCCCTTCATAACACACACTAATCAACACTTCTGTATGTTAAAATGAGGCTTTTCAACACCTCCAGTCCAGCCAATCTGACTGTCATCACGTTGTTCAGCCCTTACAGCTACTTTAATAGGGTCGCCTTTGCACATGCATGTCTGTGTGAGTGTGTGTCACTGGGCAAATGAGGAGACGGGCTGCAAAATGATCCTGCAAGCCCTTTTCCCGTTGTAGAATATGACAACTGAATGAGGTGATGAGGTGGTGCTGAGCTGCGAGGCTTGGCTGTGACTGCAAGAAAATGGCCTTGTAGTTTTTCAGAGGGTGGAAGTCACGTGTGGGAGGGGCTTGTTTTAATTGTCTTGTCCAGAAACACAAAGAGAGTTTTAAAAAGGTGCATTTGAGACAAAGAATTTACTCTACTTGCTCCACACCCCGAAACTGCAATAAACACATACTGTAGAGGCTTGTGCAGCAACCGGCGCCACAGCTAAAAGAAAACTTTAACCAAGAAAAGGTTAAGGAAGGGCATGTGTAGAGCTAGAAAAAAGCTGGACCATGTTGAAGAGGCTATTAATTGAACACGACAGGTCTGATCCAAGTGATAGCCTCGGCCTCCTGCGGGCCGAGCTAATGAAAAATCAATGGCAACGAGTAAACCTCTCACGATGACGGGGTCATTTGGATCTTTAAAGTACAAGCGGAGCACTTAAATTCACTAACTTGCATGTAATTTTCTCTAAACGGGATTCAAATACCTCAGATCTTTTATTGTGAATCTGCTTTATTAAAGTCAAGTGTGTTACACGAGTGCTTTTTGAGCTGAACACTCAGCAGAAACTGCACAATAATTAATGGCCTGGCATTTTTTGAAGGAATGTCATCCCTCACTTTTCATGGCAGTTTTAAACTAAGATCATTTAATGTCTATAAATGACTTTAAAATAATTTTTTGCACAATATCTTAACATAAAGCAAAATTTAGTTGTAAATAACTCAACTACAATCACATCAATTTTTGGCTTAATATTAGAAAAGATGACTGAGTTATAGCCATGTATGTGTTTGCTGATTTCAATTAGCCGTGGCAGCCAATTTAAACTGAACTGGCTGCAGAAGTTAATCAGTTGCAGACATCCTTTCAAGGATAAGTTTCTGAATGTTTCATTGAACTTAATGTATTGGTTCATGAGAAGTTTTGATAACAGACGAACATGGTGGAATCCAATATTTAATGCTAAAGCTTTAAATAAGTATCTTACACAGTGAGTAGCATTTTAAGTAAGTGTTGTAAATTACTCCCAGTTACAACTACACCAAAATTTAGCACAGTACATGCAAAGCTGACTGAATCATAACAATTTTTATGATTTTCAAGGTCAGTTGTTTGTGGCGGCCATCTCAGATCAGGTTGTCTTCAAAAGTTAAATAATTGTAGATGCACATCCAGTGATTAATTCCTGAGAGTTTCATTAGAATCCATCCAGTGGTTCATGAGATATTTTGCTAACAGACAAAACACTTTTGCTCACCTTTCACATGTTGGTGGCGGGTGATAATAAAACCTGGAGGTTATGAACATAACCAATGTTCCCTGAGGGAGGGAAACAAAGTACAACACAGTAGTATGGGGATTGCGCCCTCGCGAGACCAACCTGAAGAATTTCCTTTCAACACGCCTGTCAAGGCCAATGAGATTGCTGCATATGAAGGAGGCCCCGCCCTCTTGTCTATAAATGTGCAGCAAGGTCTCATTTCCGTAATCTGCATGCACTTTACCGAGCTTCCAAAGCATTGAGGGGCCGACTTGTGTTATACCTCGTTTCCCACCCTCAGGGAACATTGGTTATGTTCATAACCTCCAGTTTCCTTTCGGTCAGTACACTCTGTACAACACAGTAGTATGGGGACCTGCAATCACCCCCCGGAAATGCATACTGCAGAAAACTTTGACCTTAATGTCCTGAAAAGTGGGAGGATGCTTATTGCTCCTGTGCTGAAAGAACAGCCTGGGTGACGTCACGAGTTGTTACGTCCAAGCTGTAGAATTTTATGAAAGTGTTAGGGGGTGCCCAGTTAGCAGCAGAGCAAATGTCTGCCACTGGGACACCTTTAAATAATGCCCATGACGTGGCCATTCCTCTGGTGGAATGCGCATGCACGCCGCTGGGTGCATTCTTACCCTTACTGGCATAAGCTCGAGAAATAGCCTCTACAACCCAGTGAGAGAGGCATTGTTTAGACAGAGCTTTTCCTGCCACAGGGTTGGCAAAACACACAAACAGCTGATCGGTTTTGCACCAGCTTTTTGTCCTTTCCATGTAAACGCGTAGCGCGCGCACCGGGCAGAGAGCGTTCATAAGCCTCTGCTCTACCGGTAACACAGGCGGCAGAGAGAAAGCCGACAGTTCAAAAGAAAGGCTCTTATAGGCTAAAGATGGCACTTTAGGGACGTAGGCCGGGTTGGGGCGTAATGTCACTTTGGAACCATCATATGCAAATTGGGTACACAAATGGTGAACCGAGAGCATGTGAATGTCACTCACACGTTTTGCTGAGCACAGAGCCAGAAGAAGAGCTGTTTTATAGGACAGCATGTCCATATTAACCTTCTCTAAGGGTTCAAATGGAGCGTCACCGAGCGCATCCAAAACCAACAACAGGTCCCACTGTGGTGCTAGTGTTCTGCGCGGTGGCCTTTTACGCAGTGCTCCTTTCATTAACCTAACCACGAGAGGATGGGAGCCGGGTGACTTCCCCTCCCATCCATCATGGCACACAGAAATAGCAGATAAATAGACTTTGATGGTGGAAAAGGAACGACCTTTCTCATACAAGTCCTGCAAAAATGTGAGAACCTCAGATATAGTTCTGGAGAAAGAAACAATGTTTCTCTCCTGACACCAGACATCAAAAACACGCCATTTAAGTGTGTATAATGTTTGTGTGGAGCCTGCTCGAGCACACTGAATAGTGTTCACCACATTACTGGGGAGACCAGAAGCCATCAATTTTTCCCTCTCAGGGGCCAAACCACAGGTTCCAGATCTCTGGGTGAGGATGCCAAATTTGGCCATGAGCCTGAGTTAAAAGATCTTTGCACACAGGCAAGCGCCATGGTTGTCCTTCTAGCAGTGACATTATTTCTGCAAACCAGGCTTTCTTGGTCCATCTGGGAGCTACTAAAATCAAAGTGAGAGCTTCCCTGCGCATGTGGTCCAGAGTGGTTTGAATCAGAGCCACCGGCGGAAACGCGTAAAGGCGCTTTGCCGGCCATTTGTGCGCCAGCTTATTAACCCCGAGAGACGCGCTTGCGTCCCGTATGGAGAAAAACATAGGACAGTGCGCGTTTTCCATGGAGGCGAACAGATCTACGTCGGCCGTGCCAAATCAATCCCAAATCTGCTGCACCACCTCCTGGTGAAGGCGCCACTCCCTCGCCAGAGGGACACCTCTGGAGAGCGCATCTGCTCCGTGGTTCAGCGCTCCCGGGACGTGAGTTGCTCTGAGTGACAGCAGATGTGTGCTGCACCATTGTAACAGCTCGTGCATCAGATGGAGGAGGGGCAGAGAACGTGTGCCCTCCTGTCTGTTTACGTGAGCGACCACACAACAGTTGTCGCTACGCACAAACACATGCTGATGTAAAATCAGACCTATTTTGCTGAAATGTTTTAAAGAGAGAAAAACTGCCACCAGCTCCAGCTGATTTATATGTAGCTATCTCTGGTCCTGAGACCAGACACCGCTGGTGTGCCTGTGTCTGCATATTCCTCCCCAGCCTAACTTTGACACATCTGTCGTGATTAGCACACGAGATAAGACCCGCCCCAGGGGAACCCCTCTGTTGAGGTATGCTATGTTTCTCCCAGGCCAGAGCGCATGCAGGTAGGATGGAGAGATCCTCACCCGACT
>JBBPBX010018458.1:0-25608 GCA_038048925.1 Garcialebias charrua | reverse complement strand
GTTCATCTGTGACCATCTGCTCATAATGACTCATGTTCGTGCTGCTGTTTATAATGATGTTTTTCTACTACATTAGGGCTTAGTGTATTACTAGCTGATGTCTCTCTTAGTTAATCCTAGATGTTATTATTGTTTTTCTCTTGCATTTGTTGTTGGATGTAACTGGGACCCTGTGTACATAATCTCGTTTTCAACACATGTACTACATGCGGTGCAAATGACAATAAATTCTCTCTGACTCTGACTCTGACTCTGACTAACTCCTCAGCGGTGTCAGTGCTGCCTCAAGGCATTTTGTAAACACTAGAGGGGCCAGAGATAGCCCAAATGGCAAGACCTGATATTCGAATGCCATATTTTCTAACACAAAACGCAGAAATTTTCTGTGATTTGGTAGGATTGAAATGTGAAAGTAGGTGTCTTTCAGATCCACTGACGTGAACCAGTCCCCTGGACGTGCAGATTGCATTACTTGGCGCAGAGTCAGCATTTTGAACTTGAATGATCTCAGTCGCCCGTTTAATTGTCTCAGATCTAATATTGGGCGGAGTCCCTTGTCCTTCTTTGGAATCACAAAATAGCGACTGTAAAAGCCATCGTTTTCTTCTTGAGGGGGAACAATTATTATTGCTCCTTTTCCTAAGAGTGAACAAATCTCCTTTTTCAGAGTTGGAGCGAGATCTGGGTGAACTTTTGACATTACCGTCCCTCTGAACTGCAGAGGAGGCTTGCTGAACTGCAATTTGTAACCTTGTACTACAGTTCCCATGATCCATTGCGACGGTGCGCATGCGCGCCATGCCCTTGCGTGTAAAGCGAGCCTGGACGGCATGTTCATTTGTGGGTTCATTCCGCCCTCTGTTGGACAAGGTTTTAATGGGGGCGGAGAGATGGACTCCGTCAGACGGAGCTCCTTCCCCCTCATGTTTAACGTTTGGTTTGTTAAAAAAGGGTTGGACTCTCCCTTTATTTTTGACTTCTGACACAGAACAGTGTGAACATAACACGTCTTTATTTGTTTCGGTGCTTGAGCATAACATTTTTTTCTTATTGCACAAAGAGGGGAATGAAAATCGTGTGTTACTTGTAGGGATACAGCACTCTCATGTCCGTATGGAATATGGGCCTCTCCGCATCTCTCTGAAACTCTGTGTTACACTTTCTTGGACATCTCAAGGACACAAGTGGACACTACTTTTTGTTAGAATTATGTTGAATTAATGGACACCAATTAATCAGATTGAACTTTCTCTTTAATGTGTGTTAATTCAGAATTGATCAACAGTATATTTTTGTCATTTAATGATGATTTTACTAAGCTGGTATATTTTAAATATGCCAAAGTTAAGAGAACATCTCAGAATGATCTTGCTTTAAACTGTCTGCTCTCTGCAGAATAAGTGTCTAAAGTTGAATGAACAATCCGTTCTATTTGTTTGAACTGTTTTTGGAACGAAAGAAAAGTTCTAGACATAACTTAATCTTCGGTCTCCCGTCCGTTCTAAAAACAATTCATCTGTGCTCAAACAGAGAGTGCTCTGTTTTCACACCTGCAGGTTTTGTTTTGTCTCCGTGCTGGGACTCAGTTCTCGGGGAGAAGCTGAGCTGATGAGTTCTCGGGGAGAAGGGAAGATGCACGGACGTCTTTCTCCAAGCTGATGTACGTCCCGGCCATGCACCAAGGGCCCACGTCTTCAGCAAAGGTTCAAACAGCACGTCAGCTGTGAACCCCTTCGAGTGTCACAGCTCCAAGCGGTGACACTCTTTCTGGAAGTTATCTTGAAACAAAACCAGAGCTGGGCATTACTCTGGGAGGCCGACGCAGACGGTCTCGAGACCGTGGCAAGATGAACGTGGGTCGCCTGTAAAACGCAGCAGCATGCGCGTCTGGCTTGACTAATTTACCGGAGTCGAGACAGGATCATCTTCACGAAGGTAAAAGTCGTTTCATCACGGTACGGACGTCCAGCCGAAACCGAGCAGAGGGTGCTATCTCTGGTTAAACATCTCAAGATAAGATTCAACCATTTCCTTTCAATCTTTTATCTTTCCTCCTTAAACTCCTCCTTATGTTTATTTTCATCATGGTAAACTTTAAGTAATGTGCCAACAGAAAGGTCCAACTGTCTGTTTGTTTTTAATTTGAATTCTTGTCATAGTAGTTAGAATCAGAGCTAATATCGATACCAATGTTTAATGTAATTTTGTGATAGTTTCAATAAAAGGTCTATTTTCTGGTAGACCAACATAAATTGAAGTCTAAGTGTGAAATTACATTTCTGGCTAATCACATCGTTAGATTTGTTGATTTAATCTGAAAAAGTTGAGACCCCGTTTAACTGATGGTAAGTTTGAAACAGTCTAAAACCTGCTCAAATCTATCATCTAATCTATAGGTAAGTCAGTAAACTGACCTCGTTGTGTTTAATTACACAAACGGCCTATAGATTCCTTTACATACTAAACATTTTTGTCCGTTTAATCTGGGTTTCTTCAACTCTGATGTGGGTAGAATCTGAGAGGCTTTCCTTTTTCCCGGTGGGTGGAGAAGCCCTTATTGTCCTGAAAACAGCTGTAGAGCTAGGCTGACTGCGGTTTCCTCTCCCTGACTGTCGATGAAGACTTAGATGCCCTCGCTTGCCTCGGGACAAAGCGGTGCTTGGACCATGCTGGTTGTCCAGGTGTTGGGCGTCCGCGTTGCTCAGCAGGGAACGTCGCCCGTGGTTCGGTTTCAAGTGAGGGTCTCTTGTGCACAGGGCATCGAGGGAGGGAATGTTGTCGTGGAGGTGCGTTCCTGTGACTGCTGGAGTCCCTGGGCTGGAAGTAATGACGTCTCGGCATCCCTAGACGTAACGCCTCCTCCTGTTTTCTCCTTTGATCGCAACAGTTCTGGATCTTCTCCAAACAGCCCCGTGGGTTTGACGACTTGCTGGAGAAAGGTGGAGCGCTGGTTTTCTGGCAGCTCGGTGAGGGTGAGCCACAAGTGTGGCTGAGCGACAACCACTTCCGCCATGCTCTTTCCCAGAGCAATAGCTGCGGTGCCTGACAGACGGAGGATAAAATTTGCTGTCCTGCGGGCCTCCTCCAACGTTTCCGAGACATTTCTCCTCGACTGAGCTGCTTCTTGCAGCTCCGGCAGCTTTTCTGCCTGATATGCCTGTAGCATTGAAGGCCGTATTAAGCGCTTGTGCTGCGAGACACTGTAGATCTTCTCCAGCTGTGCTGCTGAGAACCGACACTGTTTGCTGGGGAGCGTGGGTTTGCTGGCTGAAGTATTGGGTGCCAGGTGAGCCGCCAGCGTCTCATCCGTGGGAGGAATGTGTGACAGACCTGTTGGTTCCATGTTCTCCAGGTCCAAAAACTGGGAGAGTGGCAGGGATAAAGGTGCCTTAGGCGATACCCAGGACCATATGAGTTCTGTTAAAAAGTCCGGAAACGCGGGCAATTTGTGCCTCATCAAGGTTTGTTGCTTCGGGAAGAAATAATTACCCGCCAATCTTGTCTGGAGCTGTCGAGGTGGGGGAGCGGGCCAAGGCACCTTGAGAGACTCGGCCGCTCTACGGCACAGCTCGAACAGGGCTGGAGTGGACCTATCCGCTTCGACGGGTGCCGCTGCAGCCTCGTGTGAAAACTCCTCCGCTTCCTTCTCAGCGCCTGCTTCATCCTCAGAGATGCCCCCTGAGGCCGTCAGGGAGATCTCGTCCGACAGCAGCATGTCCCGCATGTCGTACTCGACTCTGCTTTCATTAACGTCCTCCATGGGGAAGAGATCCATCTGTTCTCCCCAGGACAATGCCGTGGTGTTGCCTTCCATGTCATCTGACTTCAGCTCCGTGGTGGGTCTGAGAGCCTCAGACCACAGTGGGTACAGTATTTTGCTGCGGTTGAATTTCCCAGAGTTTTCGCCAGGAAAGCCATGCGCTTCTCCAGCGTCGATTTACAGAGTCGGCTACAATGCGCACATGACTCTGGGTTGGCTAGTGCAGCCTTAGCATGTAACATGCCAAGACACACTGGGCAAGCCTCGTGAGTGTCCGCTTCTGATAGAAAGAATCCACATGCGCTTGGACATGGACGTGAACCAGGGCTTCCCGTCTTGCTAGCTTTGTTAGAGGCTTTGAGCTTCCTCTTACTCTTCACCAGCGCCATGTTGGTTACCGAGAGAGAGAGCAAATTTTACCTGTTAGCGAGCTAAACAGGAGAAAAGTAGACTGCTGTTGTTCAATGTACCTCCTCGTTAGCGAGGCTAAACAGGGAGGTGGCGGCCCAGACTAGTTAGCGAGCTAAACAGGCTAGCGAAACAGCGAGCAGAAATTTGATCGTTAGCTGGGCTAAACGCGTAAATGCTAGTTAGCAAGCTAAACTAAGCAGTACGCAGGAACAAAAAACCCTGTAGTGACGCCCTAGGTAGGGAGCTAGCTCACCTCCGGTTGGACAGTTGAGTCACGTAAAAGGTGCCTGCGGTCAGGTTAAAGTGAGGTGAAGTGCAAGAAGATTACGGAAATGAGACCTTGCTGCATATTTATAGACAGGAGGGCGGGGCCTCCTGCATATGCAGCAGGAGGGCGGGGCCTCCTGCATATGCAGCAATCTTATTGGCCTTGACAGGCGTGTTGAAAGGAAATTCTTCAGGTTGGTCTCGCGAGGGCGCAATCCCCATACTACTGTGTTGTACCGAGTGTACTGACCGAAAGGGAACCCACCATTAAGATAATGGCTGATGGAGCTGGCATGGCTGGGCAATCTGTTGCTCTTATCAGAGGATGTATAAAGCTGTGCAGTGATGTAAGAAACCACGTGTGATGGATTAGTCGAGCACACATTGCATCATCATCTGCCTGTCTGCCACACAGACATGTCATTACTGTGAGCAGCAGAGAGCCGGCAGAGGAGGCGGCTGAGCAACTGACTGCTTGACTTTTAGGTGAGGTAAGTATCACAAGGGTGTAGCTGAGAGGTTAGTCTTTTGTTCTCCCTTCATGTGCAAAGAGGATTTATATGACTAACTAGAAACTTTAGACCACTTGGATAAGCAAAAATACAAATGCATTGCATGCACATTGCACAACAGAAATACTCAAATGCATTACAGTACTTTGATAAATGTCTGTGTCAAAATGACCAATATTCAAGATTAAAACAATTTTGTTTTATGCCCATGAGATCAGCTCACTGTGAACTACCGTAATCAGATTGAAACATTGGTGAGAATAACATGTAACATCACAACACTTTATTTCAGCTGAGGCTATTTATGAACATTAAAATTTGCCGTTTACCTTTGTAATTTAAAATTAAACTGGTACGCATGACATTTTCACTTTGTTTTTAATCTGAGGTTGTAAATCCCTTTTCAAGAAAAAATATATATATCAACGTTTCTTTTGGTATTTCTTCATACTGTACCAGGATTGCAAACTCCATTTACTTCACGAGCAAATTAACATTTATTGTTGAAGAAATTACGTCAAGGGGACAATGTGTCCTCTCAGTTCCCATGAAGAGTCTTTTTTCCTGCGGTAAAAATCAGAATTTGGCTGTCTCAGACTAGTTTTGCAGATACACACGAGCATCTGCTGTGTGAAATCTGTTTTATCGTTCTACCAAATCCCTTCACGCTGCAGAACTTTGCAGAGAAAGCTCAACAAAAAGCAACTTACTGTATTTTTCATTCCTGTTAGAATTTGTTTCATCTCTTCCTTCTTACAGATTATGCTCATGCACATCATCCACTTTAGCTTTAACTTTTTTTAAGTGTCCAACTTTCTCTCTGACTTTACCAGGGAATGACTGTAAGAAAGGTTTTATCGTGTTTATCTTGCCGTCACTACAAGTCTGACGCAGAAATCATGTCCAAACATGAAGACAGAAAACACAGGACTGATGGTAGTCAAATCTTAGTCTAAAAATTCATCCAAGAGAGCACAAGACACAATCTATACATTTTTTAAGTTAAATTAGGGTAGAAACAAAATGCATTATAGCAAACATGTTAAACTAAAAAAATGCCTAAGGAAATTTTAAGGGCGCTAATGTAGCTACTTTCTAAAATTCTGACATAAACTTGTAATCATTTAAGCCTAAAAATGCGTAAATTTTGATGTGCGAACAGTTCAAAATAATTTTTTTTTTAAAAAGGCCATAACTTTGGCTAATTTTGGTCACCGTGGTAACCTTATACCCGAGTCGCTCACTCTCCGACTGATGTAATGAGTGTAAGACAAAGAAAATGCAGACTGAAAATCAAGCCTCAAAGAAAAAGTAACGTTGTGGCTATAACACAAACTATAAATCAGATTTTAACTATTTCTGAAGAGTGAGTGGCAGAAGTCTGAAGGTCACATTTGTGAATTTTCATAATTCTGTAGTGTTTTATGTAGGAGATATGACAATTTAAATAAAACTCGATGCTCGATTCAGTTTTTCGCTAACAGTCTACGGCCCTGAATTGACATGCATACTCAGAAAAATACATGTCATAACACACAGCATGCTGTATTCACACATGTACATATAGACGCAAGTTAGCATGCGTGTGTCAATTCTGAAGTTGTGCAAGCAGGATAACAAAATTATTGTCTGCTAAGCTTGTTTCATCTAATGTTTACATTGGATCTTGTCGTGTTCTGCCTACTCAGGATTCAAGCATTGATCCCATCATGCTAGTATTGATAGAATCCAACACCAACAATAGCATCATATGTTGGTATAGATTCTGTTATCCAGGTCATGACAAATTAAAAAAGTTGAAAAAGACAAAGCAAGAGCCAAGCTTGTTGGCAAAAGCTTCGGTGTGGGTGGGAGGAGTTCGGTGAGGCCTTGGATAGAGAGACTCTCGGTCAGCTCTGAGGAGTTTCTACCAAACCATCGAGTGGCTGAGGACGGGAAAGCAGAGATTTACTAACACTGTGTTCAGTGAAGGTGGGGTGCTGCTGACCTCAACCAGGATGTTGTCAGGAGGTGGAAGGAATAATTCACAGACCTTCTCAATCCCATCGGCATTTCTTCTATGGAAGAAGCTGAATTGGGAACTGCAGGATTGGTCTGTCGTCAAGGTAGTTAAAAAGCTACGCGGCAGCAGGGCTAGGGTGGATGAGATCCACCCTAATTTCCTTTAGGCTCTGGATGTTATGGGGCTGTCTTTGTTGACACGCATTTGCAGTGGTGGGCACCGCTAATTAAAAAATTAGTTCCACAATTTCTAAAACGCTTATTAATTTTTTTAGGTCCACAATTTCAAAAGCACAAATGTCTTATGAAAATTAGGGGAAGCTAATCTAATCCGCTATTTATATATTTCTATATTATATATATATATATATATATATATATTTATATATATATATATATATATATATATATATATATATATATATATTTATATATAGCCGGCAGCGTTATCAATATTTGCACTACACTGCCAACTGAAAAGTAACAAAAATGATCCTAAAAGGATGAAATTACAAAAATCAAAGGATTTATTTAATACTTTACGTACATATATTCTATTCGGCCACGAAATTAACAAAAAATAGAATGATCTTTTAATCCCTAAAACCACGTTTAAATCTCAAATACACGGGTGTGTCGCCACCGCATTTATACATAGTAACCCAAATACATGAAACTAACGACTCGCCGTCGAATGGTCGACACAAAACGCACAATAAAATCATCCGGCCACGTTAATTTGGCTTGAAACAGCGGGGTTCTCTACGGATTTATCCATTAGTAACCCAAAACAACCAGCTGGACACAGAGTTCAGCGTCTATAGGTAGTCAACAGATTTAATGAAAAGTAACTAAAATACATAAAAATAACGACTCGCCGTCGAATGGTCGACACAAAACGCACAATAAAATCATCCGGCCACGTTAATTTGGCTTGAAACAGCGGGGTTCTCTACGGATTTATCCATTAGTAACCCAAAACAACCAGCTGGACACAGAGTTCAGCGTCTATAGGTAGTCAACAGATTTAATGAAAAGTAACTAAAATACATAAAAATAACGACTCACCGTCAAATGGTGGACACAAAACACACAATAAAATCATCCGGCCACGTTAATTTGGCTTGAAACAGCGGGGTTGTCTGCGGATTTATCCAAGTACCCAGCACAACCAGCTAGCCACAGAACTAGCCCTCGAGTTCACGACTGACCCGGAAGATGTCAAGATGGAATAGTCCATTTTTAGTAGGGGGATAAAGAAATCAACCGTTTTTTTAATTGCGTATTTAATGATCGTTTTCATCGTAACTATAATTATTTTTATGTTAAATGTACATTAACAAGCAGGATCAATGTTAGTGATGTAGGTGACTGCACGGGGCGAGGCGGGGCCGGGGCCACTGCTGAAATGGGACCCCCAGGCATTTACCTACATGGTAGAGCCGAGTCTGTTCTCAGCTCTGCCCCCCTCACCCTCACACCCTTCCTCCTCTCTGCTGTTTACGGTGGGGAAAAAGGTAAAACAAGCAGCATAAGAGCTTGTAAATAAGTTTATTGGTTTTTACTGATAGATAATTAGTTATTAGCGGTACTGCATTTTAAATAAAAATAGCACAAATCCGCTTATGAATTATAAAAGTTAGTCAATTCACAAAAACGCTGACAAAAAGTTTAGGTCCACTGTAAGCGGATTAGCGCTTTAGCGCTACCTGGCGTTCATGCGCCCACCACTGCACATTTGCAACATAACGTGGACATTGAGGGCAGTGCCACTGGATTGGCAGACTGGGGTGGTGGTTCCTCTCTATAAAAAGGAGGACTGGAGGGTGTGCTCAAATTATAGGGGCATTACTCTTTTTAGCCTCCCGAGTAAGGTCTATTCAGGGTACTGGTGAAGCGTGTCCGATCATTTGTCAAACTTCAGATCCAGGAGGAACAATGTGGGTTCTACTCTGGTTGTGGAACAGTGGACCAGCTCTTTACCCTCACTAGGATCCTCGATGGGAGTTTGCCCATCCAGTCTACATGTGTATTGTGGACTTGAAGAAGGTGTTTGATCGTGTTCTTCGGGGTACATTGTGGGGGGTTACTTCATGAGTATGGGATTGGGGGCCCGTTGTTACAGATTGTTAGATCTCTATACAAGTGGTGTGAGAGTTTGGTTCCCATTGCCAGAAGCTGTAAGTCGGACCCCTTCATGGTGGGAGTTGGACTCCACCAGGGCTGCCCATTGTCACCAATTCTGTTCATATCTTTTGTGGACAGAATTTATTAGTGCAGCCAGGGGACAGAGGGAGTCAGATGCAGTGGCCTTAGGATTCCATCTCTGCTCTTTGCAGATGATGTGGTTCTGTCTGCATCATTGTGCCATGATCTTCAGCTCTCACTGGAGCTGTTTGCAGCCGAGTGTGAAGCGGCTGGGATGAGAATCAGCACCTCCAAATTCAAGGCTATGGTACTCAGTCGGAAAAGGGTGGATTGCTTTCTTTGGGTCGAGGGTGAGGTTCTGCCTCAAGTGGAGGAGTTCAAGTATCTCAGGGTTTTATTCATGAGAGAGGGAAGAATGGAGCGTGAGATGAAGGTGAAGCTCTTTGTTTATCGGTTGGTCTACGTTCCTACCCTCACCTATGGCCACAAACTTTGGGTAGTAAAAAAAGAATGAAGTTGCTGATACAGGCGGTTGAAATTAGGTTCTTCTGAAGGTTACAGGTAGATGTATTCTCCCTTGGAGATAATTATCCGGGAGAGACAGAGAGTAGAACCGCTGCTCTGCCACATTGAGGACCACCAACCAGTTGAGGTGGTTGAATCATCTGGTAAGGATGCTTCCTGGACGCCTCCCTAGGAAGGTGCTTCAAACATGTTCAACTGGAAGAATACCCCGGGGAAGACCCAGGACACGCTGGAGAGACTATGTCTCTAGATTTGCATGGGAACGCCATGGAATCCTCCCAGAAGAGCTGGAAGAGGTGACTGTGGAAAGAGATGTCTGGACCTCCCTGCTCAAGCTGCCCCCCAACGATCCGACTTCAGAACATGCGGAAGATTATGGATAGATGGATGGAAGATGAAGAAAGGGGTCTTTTCTGTATCTGAAGTTCCATGTTTTATAACGCATGCCACTAGTATTGATATCATTCCTAGTCGGACTAAATGCGACATGACTGTTCAGACTGAGGTCACTTTGGAAAAACAATGGATATGTATTCCATTTAGATATGAAAAGAACCTGGGGTGAATCTGAAAAAAATCTGATTTGTTACATTCTGCGTGCCATTAAAAAAATCCGATATGAGTGTACAGTATGGACAAAAAATACAGTACAGTATACAGTATATCAGATTTGGAATGCTTTCTGCAGTGTGAACATAACCCAAGTCCCAGCTTGAAGTGATTAGAGAATTTAAAAGTTAGTCTGACATCAACTGTCAGTTGAATATTACATTTAAAAAAAATCTAAACTGTGATTATAAATATAAAACTGCCAGTTCAGACATAAAAAGTTTAACCTTCTGTGACTTGTTTAAACTTTGAATCTCTTAATGTGAAGTAAGGCTGAGCTGTAGAGCTCCAAAGAGGGCTGGGTTTTCTCATTCATTTGACCAGAATCCCATTGACCGCCATTGGTTTTCCTAATTTTGTTTTGCAAATTTTATCTTTGCTGTGCAACGTTCCACACATTTTATTTCAGAGTTGTGCATCAAGATACAGGACGGTGCTTCAGTGCAGATGCATTGGCATCCTTAAAAAATGCATAGTTTTTACAGACTCAATGAACAAAGTAAAGAAGTTGGATAAGCACCTTTAAATGTCTCCAGTCCTGGTCACATGATTCCAACCACTTAGGAAGAGAATCCAACAAAGCTAAGGGACATCTCATCATAAATTTGAATTGAGTGAAGTGAGATCTACATATAACAAGCTGTACATGTTAGAAATCAAAAGCTGCATTCAGTAAAAAAAATAAAAAAATTGGTAAAGGCTGATTTCAATAATACAAATGTAATCATTCACTTTGAGCTCTAACGTGATTTGCATAAGGCTAAATCCAGCTCATTCAAATTCAATAAACGATAACAGACAAACCGAAAACACGGCAAGCAATTCAGACACAAACAACATGGAGCACAGAGTTTGGGAATTAATCTTTATTGTAACAATTTTCAACCACAAAATTACTCTTTTCCCCTTTTTAATTAAGTTACAACTCGGCTATTATAGGCCTTTGAGACAAAGTGTTAGAGGGAAATTCTTATTGCCCCATTAGGGCTGTGATTGCTCCACGGCCAAGCAAGCCAAGGTAACATTCCCACATCCATTTTCCCTCCCGACTCCCCGCTGAGCGACACTTTCACACCCGTGAGCGGGGGGAGCAGAGAACGGGGCTGTTAAAATGGCCTTGTTAAAACCCGCTCATTTCACTTTCCTAATTGGAAACATGCACGCTGTTCTGGGTCTCTGCCACAACATCAGCACCTACCAGAACTGATGCAGATAGACAGAACCAAATCGAGTCGGAGCGCATGGCGGTTCTGCAGCTCGGGTTTTAAATAAAACACAAAATTAGTGACAGAGCTGTAATTGGAAAGCGTTTGTTCGCAGGATTAGTTTTTGTTCTTGTGAGCTTATATATCCAAGTTTGTGTCTGAGCTTTAGGATTGCAGACATTTATTTATGCCTCCTCTCATTTGAGCTTATGTAAAAGAAGAAAGCAGGTAGGTTGTTCAGCTAGCAGGGGGCACGTCCAGCTTTGACTTTTCCACATACTTCAGTTAGTTTATAAAGTGAGAGAATGGATTTATAGTTTTTCATTTTGCGCTCCATACAGTGAGGATGCTACAGTATGTAGATGTATGGAAACAGGTTTTATCACATTTTAATTATAGGAAAAACCTACATTTTGCAATCTATGTTCATGTCGCTCTCCACACAGCTTCATGTATATTTAGTTCTGCTGCTAAAAATCCTGAACTGTGTCTAACAGGATATTGGCGCTTGGTGAGGAGGAGGGACATCCCAGATGGGTTTAAGTGTTTAAACTGCTGATTTGATGGTCATGGGAACCATTTAGATTAACCCCTCTATCCTTGAACCCTTTTTAAATGCCTAGCTGAAAATATAGCAATATCCAGTCTTAAATAGGTACATTGTCCCAAAGTTATTATCAAGGAAAAATGAGAATTTTGTTTTGAGAGGTCCCTTTGCTAATGCTGTTGAAGAGAATCCCTTCTTTTTGTGCATTTTTTATATGAAACTTAAAGATGAGCCATTTAATATGGACACTTGCCCATGCTGGAGGCAGAGAAACCATTTTTAGCCACATTGTGATGAATTAACTCATCGTTAGTTTTTTAATTGGTCACTTTGTGTCAACTACCGCTGCTCATCAAACAGGCCCCCTCCCTCTCGGTTTTCAAATCCTGGTTAAAAACTCACTACTACTCCATTGCTTTCAATGCCAGCTGATTTGTATTGGATCATTATTTATGATCTGCAATGTTTTTATGTTTTTCGTGTTGTACTTCATTGTCTGTGTTGCCTGTTGCGTGTTTGTTTGTCCAGCACTTTGTGTGGACTTGTTCCTGTTTAAAGTGCTTTATAAATAAAATGGTATGGTATGGTAACTATTGTAATCATCCATCCATCCATCCATTATCTTTACCCGTTTCTTCCATTTTGGGTCACAGGGGTCGCCAGTGCCCATATCCAGCAATCATAGTGCGAGGGGCGGGGTACACCCTGGATGGGTCGCAAGTCCATCACAGGGCTATTGTAATCATTAATTATTTTAAAAACATAGAAAAGGCACATGTAAATATATTTTTTGTGTCTGCATAGACGTAGCCTGGTTAAAACCAGACCCTTGTCCTTCACTTTGCTTCGTACTAGGGTCTGGGACTTCTCCCATAGAGAAGGATTTCTCCGGTAGATTTTTGACCGGACCAATCAGAGAACAGAAGGCGGAGTTTTGGCCCCTAACCCACGCCCCCACCTGTCCCAGCGCGCAGCCAGCGAGCATTCGCATGTTCTCATTCAAAGCGATGCAAAGCGATGCAGGACTGTTTTATATGTGACACAAATGTATTAAATTCCCCTTCTTAATCCCTTATCTGGAGTTTTCTTTTGTTTTTTTGCCAAAAGTCAAGTGATCGCTCCCTCCTCCTCCTCCTCCTCCTCTCTCTCCGCTGAGTGCAAAGAATAAGGAAATGACTGAGGTTGTCACGAGAGAATTAAACTAGGGTTTTACGTTGTTGCCCGAGTCCCTGCATATTTTCTGGTCTTCTGGTGTGCTGGACCAGCGCTACATGGTTTTATTTTATTTTATTAGAACGTTTTATTAACATATAAACACAGAATATGCAGCGGCGGCAAGAGAAAATGCAGCAGGAGGCGGAGCTGATGTCAAGTTCGGCAGAGCACAGAGGGGGAGGGAGCAGAATGCTTTCCCTGTTCAAAATTTTTCTAAGATCCAATGGTTAAACTGGGACAGGTGGGGGCGTGGGTTAGGGGCCAAAACTCCGCCCCTTCTGTTCTCTGATTGGTCCGGTCAAAAATCTACCATAGAAATCCTTCTCTATGGGAGAAGTCCCAGACCCTAGTCCGAAGCAAAGTGAAGGACAAGGGTCTGGTTTTAACCAGGCTAGCATAGACGTAAAAACATGTAAGAAAACTCTTTGGAGCCGTTTTCATTTGCAGTGAAGTTGAACTGAATTAGAATTAAGTAAATTAATTAACCTAACCCTAATTTAACCCTAACCCGAAAAATCTTCCACCTTAGATCTGTTTTTCACAAATGCACCTCACAAATTTCCTGGTACAGGT
Organism: Garcialebias charrua; assembly: GCA_038048925.1. NCBI lineage: Eukaryota > Metazoa > Chordata > Actinopteri > Cyprinodontiformes > Rivulidae > Garcialebias > Garcialebias charrua. The sequence continues at coordinate 11,835 of JBBPBX010018458.1, read as the reverse complement.
GTAAGTGTATTTGCTAACATTTTGAGTGATCATTCCGTAATAGCAGCTCTTAGATCTACTAAGCTTCCACCTGCTAAGCCCAGAATAATTCAAAAAAGGGATTTGAAACGTTTCTGTGAACAGTCATTCCTCTAGGATCTATCCCACTTTGATTGGCAACGTATTCTATTAATCAACGACGTGAACACCGCTTGGAACTATTTTCATGATACAGTAGTTTCATTTACTTTGTAAACAAACACTCCTTTCCGGCAGTTCAGGATAAAGGGTCGTGACAGCCCCTGGTTTACTCCTGAACTAGCTGACCTCCTGCATAGGAGAGACCATCTTTGGACCGCAGCAAGAAAATCAGACTCAGACACTGATTGGTTGAATTTTCGGAAGTTGAGGAATAAATGCACAACTGCCATCAAAGTCGCAAAACGTAACTATTTCTTATCTCAGACCTCCAAAAATCTAAACGATCCTAAAAAATTCTGGAAAATCATCAAATCTCTCTCTGGCATCCCCCAATCATCTGACCTCCCATCACAACTTCTTGTTGACTTTGTTCCTGTGTCAAATAAGAATGAGATCCTGAACCAATTCAACAAACATTTTGTTGCTTCTAGTTCATTATTTGACACAGTTACAAATGGAAAATCAGCCACTTCACCTAATAATCAAACTTCTACAAATCAAATCCCTCCAAGTCAATCCTCAGTTAATCACACCTTCTCTTTTTCTCCATTCTCAGTCAGTGAGGTAAATAAACTGTTAAAAGATCTCGATCCTAGGCCGTGGCTATGGCGCAAGGGTTAAGAGAACGGCCCATGATTGAGGCTAGTCCTCACTGTGGTGTCGCGGGTTCACATCCCAGTCCCGACGACCTTTCCACAATGTCTCCCCCTCTCTTGCCCTGTTTCGCCCTCCATCCTCTACAACAAAAATAGGCCACTAGAGCCAGAAAAAGCAAAAAAATAAAAATGAAATCTTGATCCTAAAAAATCTGCAGGTCCAGATGAACTTCCACCTTATTTCTTAAGGCTGGCTGCTAATATCATTTCAGTCCCTGTGACTCACATCTTTAATCTGTCCATAAGCCAAAACTCCATTCCGGATGCTTGAAAAACAGCCTTTGTTCTTCCTTTGCTGAAGGGAGGTGACCCTACCTCACTGAACAACTATCGATGATCTCTAAACTCTGCATTTTAGCCAAGGTTCTAGAAAAACTGAAACTCTCAGATCAAAAATTATCTGGACTCATTTAACATCTTACCTCTCCATCAATCTGGTTTCAGGAAAAAACACAGTACAACGACTACTTCTCTGAAGGTTCATAATGACGTTGTTGAAGCATTGGATGCTAATGGTACATCCAGACCGAACGCGTTTTCAACTGCAGGAGCGTCCGGTTTACATGCAAAGTCAATGGGAGACGCGCCTCCAGGCGCGTCTTGGCGTCGGGCGTCACGTCACGTGCGTGTTGAGCGTGCTGGAAAGCGTTTTCCGTGCACGTGAACCCGCGTCAGCCTCCAAAGCACGCCTTGAACATGTTGATGATTTCGCCGTTCAAACTCGTGAACACGTGTGTCAACCAATCAGGGAGAGTCGGGGGAGGAGAGAGGGGGAGTCCGCTATGTGACGCGGAAACGAGGGGACGGGTATTGCGCAACTATGTGACGTATTGTTTGTGGGACACAGAAAAAACCCGCGAAGTCGTGTACTATGGAAGAGAAACTCATTGTAGCTGTGTGTTCGCGACAAGTCCTTTACGACCAGTCAAGTCTGCTCTACAGAGACAGAAATAAAAAGGTCCTTGCCTGGCGGAGTGCAGTGAGGAACTCGGTATACCGGTAAGCTCCTCCCGCCCCCCCACCGCCACGCCGCCGCAGCTTCGCGTTCTGGTCTGGATACCACTGGGTTCAGTGCGTCCACTTGCGTGCGTGACGAGCTTTTTTGCCGTTGAAAAGGCGTTCGGTCTGGATGTACCATAAGGATTATTGTGCTGCACTTTTCCTAGACCTGTCTAAAGCTTTTGACACTGTGGATCATAACATCTTGTGTCATAAGCTCTCAGAAATCGGTTTCTCTGATCACACCATTGGTTGGTTTTCTAATTATCTTTCTGATCGGAGAAAATGTGTTCAACATAACGGTACTTCTTCCAGTTATTTAACAGTTAAAAATGGTGTACCACAAGGCTCAGTCTTATGCCGGGTCCCCACCTAAATTGTCAGAACGCTCCTGCCGCCCCCTTTTGGCCGCTTGTCACTGATGCCGGGCACCCACTGGGACGCGTCTGATGACGCGCACTAGGGGGAGGCAGAGGGTCATCAGTTGTTGTGTTTTCATGCTGCTGGCAGATAAAATCAGCAACACGTGACCCCCGCTCCTACTGGAGTGGGTTTTCTACGAGCCGAACTGCAGCTCAGACAGTCTTTGTTGAGATTAAAACGTTTTTTTTATGTTTGGGGTGATCGTACGCTGAGCGGACAGCAGCAACTGTTTAAAATACCAAGATTCTTACCGGAGTTTGGTTCCAATTCATGGAGGCTCCATCGGGTAAGTTTAAAAAGTCCAAAAAAAGTCCCGTTGTCGTTGTGTAATCACATAGCAGAGGCTCTCCCGACTGTTTGCTGGACGCGTCGAGCCACCAGAGATCGAATTTTATGACGTTGGCGGCTCGACGTAGCTCGACGCGTAGGTTGCTTTCGGACGCGCGCGTGCGTGGAAAGGAACTGCCGCGTGCCGCCGCGCCGCTTCAATCACTCAAAACGCGCCGCTTCACGTTCTCCGCGCCTCGACGTGTCTCCACATAGACTTTGAATGTAAACCGGCCGCTTCAGCCGCCCGACAGGGGTCCGGTGGGTACCAGGCATTAGGACCAACCCTCTTTACAATCTACATAGCTAATGTAGGTCAGAGCATCCCTGATGCATCCTTACATTTCTATGCTGATTATACAGTTGTTTACTGCTGAGCTAAAACAGTAGCTAAGGCTTTCCAGTTTCTGCAATCCGCTTTTGACATCATCCAGTCAGATCTGTTCCGTCTCAAACTTGTCCTAAATGCTGATAAAACAAAAGGGGTGTTTTTTTCAAGAAGGAAGTCGGTCCCAGCAGATCTTCCTCTGATTTTATCCTCAAACGGTGTCCCAATTGAGTTTCTTGATTCCTATAAATATTTGGGTATCCTGGTCGATTCACATCTCTCTTTTTTTTTTTTTTATTTTATTATTTTTTACATTTTTGTGGCACTAGTGGCCTTTATTGGAGAGAGTGAGAGGGTGAAACGGAGGAGAGGGGGGGAGACACCACAGAAATAGCTCGCCGGGTCTGGGACGCGAACCCGCGAGCCTGTGGAGAGGCGAAAGCCCCAAGCATATGTGCCCCGCGCTTATCTCACTACGCCACAGCGGGGCACGATTCACATCTCTCTTTTAAACTCCACGTGGAAAACCTACCGGTAGTAAAGAAACTGAAAGTTAAACTGGGTTTCTTTTTCAGAAATAAATCATGTCTAACATTAAATGCTAGGAAACGCCTTGTATCTGTGGCTTTCCTTCCCTCCATTGATTACGGTGACATTATCTACATGAATGCTCCTACAAGCACCCTGCGGATGTTGGATGTTGTCTATCATGGTGCACTAAGATTCATAACTGGCTGTGATTATCGTACCCACCACTGCACCCTGTATTCACTGGTTAACTGGACATCATTAACCTCACTCAGACTTTTCCATTGGTACACTTTCATCTTTAAATCACTTCTTGGTCTGCTACCCTCATACATCTCCTCCTACATGTCCTTGCGTGAGTGCAGTTACAGTGTGCGCTCTCAGGACATGATCACCTGGAGTGTTCTGTCAGTGAGGACTGAACTTGGAAAAAGGGCCTTCCCCTATTATGCTCCTGCTTCCTGGAATATCTTACAAAAAGACTTAAAGCTCTCGGCCTTGCCCTCTCTAAATGGTTTTAAGAATCTGTCGGAATCCTGGCAAAAACCAATGCAGATATGTTCTTGTTTTTGATTTTATACATCTATCTTATAATGTTTAGCTAGTTTTTGATACTTTGTTTAAAAAAAAATCTGTATTTATCTCTTATGTTTTTCTATTGTTTATTGTTTAAGGAAGTTCTACCATTGCTGTTCATCATTCTTTAGTTTGTAGCAGGTCACTCTTGTAAATGAGTCCATGAGGCTCAATGAGATTTACCTGACTAAATAAAGGTTGAATGAATGAATGAACTTGAAACCTTAAAATTTTTAATTTGTTGTTACATCAGACATACACTATGTATTTTGACATTACACTTCTTGGTCTGTTGCCTTCATACATCTCCTCCTACATGTCTCTGCGTGAGTGCAGCTACAGCGTGCGCTCTCAGGACATGATTACCTGCAGTGTTCTGTCAGTGAGAACTGAGCTTGGCAAAAGGGCCTTCTCCTCCGCTCCTGCTTCCTGGAATATCTTACAAAAAGATCTGAAGATCTCGACCTTGACTTCTCTAAATGGCTTTAAGAATCTGTTGTCTTGGCAAAAACCAATGCAGACATGTTCCTGTTTTTGATTTTCTACATCTGCCTTCGGGGTCGGGTGCAATGTGGGATGGGCGGTGGCCGAGGGCAGGGAACTTGGCGGTCTGATCCTCGGCTACAGAAGCTGGCTATTGGGACGTGGAACGTCACCTCTCTGGTGGGGAAGGAGCCTGAGCTGGTGTGTGAGGTTGAGAGGTTCCGGCTAGAAATAGTCTGACTCACCTCAACGCATAGCTCTGGCTCTGGAACCAGTTTCCTTGAGAGGGGTTGGACACTCTTCCATTCTGGAGTTGCCCCTGGTGAGAGGTGCCGAGCAGGAGTGGGCATACTCGTTGCCCCCATCTTGGTGCCTGTACATTGGGATTCACCCCGGTGAATGAGAGGGTAGCCTCCCTCCGCCTATGTGTGGGGGGACGGGTCCTGACTGTTGTTTGTGCCTATGCGCCAAATGGCAGCTCAGATTACCCACCCTTTTTGGAGTCCTTGGAGAGGATATTGGAGAGTGCGCCTCCTAGGGACTCCCTTATTCTACTGGGGGACTTCAATGCTCATGTGGGCAATGACAGTGAGACCTGGAGGGGTGTGGTTGGGAGGAACGGCCCCCCTGATCTGAACCCGAGTGGTGTTCTGTTATTGGACTTCTGTGCTCGTCATGGATTGTCCATAACGAACACCATGTTCAAGCATAAGGGTGTCCATATGTGCTCTTGGCACCAGGACACCCTAGGTCGCAGTTCGATGATCGACTTTGTTGTCATCTCATCTGATCTGCGGCCGCATGTCTTGGACACTCGGGTGAAGAGAGGGGCGGAGCTGTCCACTGACCACTACCTGGTGGTGAGTTGGCTCCGATGGTGGGGGAGGATGCCGGTCAGACCTGGCAGACCCAAACGTATTGTGAGGGTCTGCTGGGAACGTCTGGCAGAGTCTCCCGTAAGACGGAGCTTTAACTCCCACCTCCGGGAGAGCTTTGAACACGTTCCAAGGGAGGCGGGGGACATTGAGTCCGAGTGGACCATGTTCCGCGCCTCTATTGTCGGGGCGGATTATCAGATCTGTGGCCGCAAGGTTGTTGGTGCCTGTCGTGGCGGCAACCCTCGAACCCGGTGGTGGACACTGGCAGTGAGGGATGCTGTCAGGCTGAAGAAAGAGCCCTGTTGGGCCTTTTTGGCCTGTGGGACCCCAGAAGCAGCTGATGGGTACCGGCAGTCCAAACGGCATGCAGCTCGAGTGGTTACTGAGGCAAAAATTCGGCGTGGGAGGAGTTCGGAGAGGCCATGGAGAATGACTTCCGTACGGCTTCGAAGCGATTCTGGCCTACCATCCGGCGTCTCAGAGGGAGAAAGCGGTACACCACCAACACCATTTATAGTGGGGGTGGCGTGCTACTGACTTCAACTCGGGATGTTGTGAATCGTTGGGCAGAGTACTTCGAAGACCTCATCAATCCCACTGGCACATCTTCTACTGAAGAAGCGGAGCCTGGGACTTTGGGTCGGGCTCTCCAATCTCTGGTGCTGAGGTCGCCGAGGTGGTTAAAAAGCTCCACGGTGGCAGGGCTCCAGGGGTGGATGAGGTTTGCCCGGAGTTCCTTAGGGCTCTGGATGTTGTGGGGTTGTGTTGGCTTACGTGACTCTGCAATATTGCGTGGACATCAGGGGCAGTTCCCCAGGATTGGCAGAGTGGGGTTGTGGTTCCCCTATTCAAAAAGGGGGACCGTAGAGTGTGTTCCAACTATAGGGGGATCACACTCTTAAGCCTCCCTGGTAAGGTCTATTCAGGGGTTCTGCAGAGGAGGGTCCATCAGATAGTCGAACCTCGGATTCAGGAGGAGCAGTGTGGTTTTCGTCCTGGTCGTGGAACACTGGACCAGCTCTACACCCTCAGCAGGGTCCTAGAGGGTACACGGGAGTTTGCCCAACCAGTTTACATGTGCTTTGTAGACTTGGAGAAGGCATTCGACTGTGTCCCTCGGGGGACCCTGTGGAGGGTACTCCAGGAGTATGGGGTACCAGGCCCTTTGATACGGGCTGTTAGGTCCCTGTACGACCAGTGTCAGAGCTTGGTCTGCATTGCCGGCAGTAAGTCAGGCTCGTTTCCGGTGAGAGTTGGACTCCACCAAGGTTGCCCTTTGTCACCGATTCTGTTCATAATTTTTATGGACAGAATTTCTAGGCACAGCCAAGGTGTTGAGGGGATCCGTTTTGGTGGCGTTAGAATTGCTTCTCTGTTTTTTGCAGATGATGTGGTCCTATTGGCTTCATCAGGTCGTGATCTACAGCTTTCATTGGAGCGGTTTGCAGCAGAGTGTGACGCTGCCGGGATGAGGATCAGTTCCTCCAAATCCAAGGCCATGGTCTTGAGCCGGAAAAGGGTAGAGTGCCCTCTCCGGGTTGGGGAGGAGGTCCTGCCCCAAGTGGAGAAGTTTAAGTATCTCGGGGTCTTGTTCACAAATGAGGAAAAACTGGAGTGTGATATCGATAGGCGAATAGGTGCAACATCCGCAGTGAAGCGGGCGCTGTACCGGTCTGTCGTGGTGAAGAGAGAGCTGAGTCAAAAGGCAAAGCTCTCAATTTACCGATCGATCTACGTTCCCACCCTCATCTATGGTCATGAGCTTTGGGTTGTGACCGAAAGAACGAGATCTCGGATACAAGCGGCTGAAATGAGTTTTCTCCGCAGGGTGTCTGGACTCTCCCTTAGAGATAGGGTGAGAAGCTCGGTCATCCGGGAGGGACTCAGAGTAGAGCCGCTGCTTCTCCACATCGAGAGGAGCCAGTTGAGGTGGCTCGGGCATCTGGTTAGGATGCCTCCTGGATGCCTCCCTGGTGAGGTGTTCCGGGCATGTCTCACCGGGAGGAGGCCCAGGGGAAGACCCATGACACGCTGGAGGGACTATAGTTCTCGGCTGGCCTGGGAACGCCTTGGGATTCCCCTGGAGGAGCTGGCCCAAGTGGCGGGGGAGAGGGAAGTCTGGGCCTCCTTACTTAGGCTGCTACCCCCGCGACCCGACCCCGGATAAGCGGAAGAAAATGGATGGATGGATGGACATCTGCCTTATAATCTGTCTGTTTTGCTACTTTGATATCTTTGTTTAACTTGTTAAAAATAAATTTATTTTTTTAAATCTATATTTCTCTCTTATGATTGTCTATTCTTGATTGTCCAATGAAAATCTACTGTTGCTGTTGTCATCATTCTTTGTTTGTAGCCAGGTCTCTCTTGTAAAGGAGTCCTCGAGGCTCAATGGGATTAACCTGCCTAAATAAAGTTTGAATAAATTTTATTTTTTATATACACCAGTACATTGCATTTTATACATGATCTGTCTATTACAAAACAAAATTCCAAGATATTGTGACCTAAAACTTGGTTATTAAAATTTGAACATCAGGTCTCTAACAGCTGAACCTCACCACTAACAGGTATATTTGTTACTTAGAGTAGCCCACCTTTGTTTATGTATTCATGATGTCATGAATTTAGGTATATTATATGTAACGTTTCAGCAATCGTCACCAGGTTTTATGGAATTCATAGTTTCATCAATCGTAGTACAGTATACAGTTCCAAACCATGACACTACCACTGCCATGTTTTACAATTAGCAATATGTTATCCTGAATAGCAGATAAACAGAAGAACATCAAGTATTTCCATCAATACTTGTAACAACAAGCAAATTTAGTCTTAATGTCTTCTGTTTGAGAACATTCCAGTATCTTTCCATCTCTTTTTGGTTCAAACATTGTTTTGTTTTTTGTTGTTCAATCCATGCAGATTAGTGGCTATGTAGCTTTTTATTTTCGTCCTGAATTATATAGTAAAAAGCCAAGTGTTTTGTTCAGTTTTCTTTAATTAGGTTCTTTTTATTTTTGATAAATGAAAATACCACAAAGGTTTGCGTTATGTTCATAAACAAAGATATAACATGATGTCAAGTTCTAGCCTTTAAGCATCACTTCAAAAACCTTAATTAAAAAGAGCAGCTAACTGGTAATTCTACTAAAAGCATGTCTCTTAAACTTAATTGTCTTAGAAGAGTAGTTTACAGCTCTCTGGCCTCTCTAATGAGATGAACAACTCTAAAACTGTATCTTTTGCTAGTTTTATGACCTTTCTCTAAGAGGCTGTTACCAGGGAGTAAGCAGACTATCATGATTTAGTAAAAAAAAATACAAAAAATAATAATAATTAAAAAAACAGGACAAAGAACAGAGCACAAAAGATGCGAGAGCAAGAGAGGGGAAAAAATGATGAAAAGGAGAAAAATATTAAGGAAGAAGGTTAGACGCCAAAGAACAAAGACTGCATAAAGGGGGGGTAAAGGTGGAGCCAAGGATTGAGGGTGGCTGCAGAATCAGATGGTAGGATGTGAAGAATGCTGCATCAGCACTTCTCCGCTCATTGCTCATTTGTCATTTCATTTGCAGTATGCGCAGCAAAGCGTGTGGTTTTTATATCACATCGGAGGTCTGATAGTCACGGTACAAAAGAGAGGAGCATAATGTTACCTTCATAAAAACTAATACCGTAGTCTTCTGGTGATGTCACCGATCGTTTTATTTGCTACATTTATAGCATGTTGGTATGTTTGCCTAGTCCAAGGATTAAAAACAACAAAGATCGTTGCAACAGAGACAGGAAGAGATATACAGTAGTGTGATCGTTTCCTCTACATCTTCTCTGGGTCATGGACTTTTAAAGCCCTTAAAGCGCGCTCTCTTTCTTTCACACTGGTGGTGTGACATCTGCTGTGGATAAGAGCTGTCAGTGCAGGCTCTGCTGGGACCGGCCGTCACAGATGTTCTCAGCAGGGTCTTCGGCTCATCCTTCCACCCCTGAGAGAGTTCAGGCCGGTGGTCCAGAGAGACCGAGAGACAGGAAATCTGTTCTTTTTTCATCCAACAGGGAAGTGGATCCATAGATACACACAGACACATACACTTCAGACCGTATGGCATCAACTAAAGACAATGTGCACTTTTGGGGTTGGGTTTTATTTTCTGTGCTTGTAAAGAAGAACGTGAAGATTTTGAAAGACGATGTACAAATGAGTGTGTGTGTGTGTCTCAGCAGAGAAATGCCTGCTGGTCATTAATAAACATCATCATGAATGATTAATCTCCATCAGTGGGGTGGTTCGAAAATCTTTGTGGGTGAAATTAACAAAGTTACACACACACATACTCACACACACTCGACAGAAGCCACAGAAGGATGGTGGGAAATGCGCAACACTGGGTAACTACCTCCTGAGCAGAAAACTGTTTTCTGTTATCATGTGAGAAAAAAAAAACAGTTTTCCCATTAACCTATTTCATGTCTTTCAATAAATCCCAACATAATAAAATGAAAGTATAGCCTTCTTTGAAGGCAGGCTAATCACTTTCCTCCTTGAGTGAAAAGTTTTTAATAGAGATGTCACACAATCCATTAGTGCCTAAAGTATGTTTTGGAAATGACGCTGAGCTACTACCACTCCAAATTTGAGCTCAATATCTGTAAAAATGACAGCGTGACAGCCATTTCTGTGTTTGATATGGTTGATTAGCTCAGCTGTGGTTGCCTTCTTGAATGGGTTTGACTCTAAAAGTTAATCACTTATACAGTAAATGTATATCCAGTGATTACTTTCTTAAGTGTTTCATTAAGTCCAGGCAAGTCTGCAGGCCCGGATGGATTGAGTCCCAAACTCCTGAAATGATGTGCAGCTCAGCTGTGTGATGTTTTCCAACATGTTTTTCACCTGAGCCTGATGGCGGTGCCTGCTCTGTGGAAGACAACATGCATGGTCCCGGTGCCGAAAAACAACCACCCAAACACACGCAGTGACTAACTACAGACTTGTGGCCTTGACATCACATGCCATGAAGTCACTAGAGAGGCTGGTCCTTCATCACGTTAGACCAGTAGTGGAACCATACCTGGACCCCCTACAGTTTGCAGACCAGCCACGCATTGGAGTTGATGACGCCATCGTCTACCTGCTGCACAGAGACTACATACACCTGGACAAGGCAGGCAGCACTGCTCTTTGACTTTTCCAGTGCTTTTAATACCATAAGACCTGCTCTACTCTGCAGTAAGCTCCTGGACATGCAGGTGAATGACTTGCTGGTCACCAGGATCAGAGACTACCTCACAGGTTGGCCACAGTATGTGAGGCTGCAGAACACCACCTCACACACCATACTGAGCAGCACAGAGGCTCCTCAGGGGACGGTCCTCTCACCATTTCTGTTCACCCTCTACACCTTGGACTTCAGGTACAACTCACAACCCTGCCACCTGCAGAAGTTCTTGGATGACTCTGCCATTGTGGGCTGCATCACTGGTGACCAGGAAGCAGAATAGAGGTGTGGTGGACAGGACCACCTGCAGCTCAACGTTGGGAAAACCAAAGAGCTGCAGGTGGACTACAGGAAGAAGACCAGTCCCCCAACCCTATCAACATCAAGGGTACTAAGGCGGACACTGTACCTGGGGGTCCACTTAGACAATAAACTGGACTGGGCAGCTAACACCAACGCCCTCAACAAGAAAGGACAGAGTCACCTGAGGAGACTCAGGTTCGTTAACATCTGCAAGACCATGCTGCAGATGTTTTACCACTCGGTGGTCTCAAGCCTCTTCTTCTACGCTGTGGTGTGCTGGGACAGCAGGGTGAAGAAAGCTGATGCCAACAGACTCAATAAACTCATCAGGAGAGCTGACTCAGTTCTCAGAGTGGACCTGCAGTCTCTGACAGAGAAGTCTGAGCAGAGGATGTTGAGGAAACGGCTCCAGATCCTGAACAACACGTCACGCCCACTGCAAACCGAGTTTGGAAACTGAGACCCATCAGGCACAGAGCAGAACTTCACATGTCCACTGGTGAGGACAACATGAAGGCCAGATCCTGAACAACATGTCACACCCCCTGCATGACACCCTGGACCACAGCACCTTCAATCATAGACCGAGACCATCGAAGTGCTCCACAGAAAAACACAGGAAACCCTTCCTCCATGTGGCTATCAAACTTTTCAACTCCTCCCCCTTTCTACACATAGGACAATAAAATTAATCCTACACCACAATACAGGTCCTTCTAAAAAATTTGCATATTGTGATAAAGGTCATTATTTTCCATATTGTAATGATAAAAATGAAACTCATACATTTTAGATTCATTGCACACCAACTGAAATATTTCAGGTCTTTTATTGTTTTAATACTGATGATTTTGGCATACAGCTCATGAAAAACCAAAATTCCTGTCTCAAAAAATTAGCATATCATGAAAAGGTTCTCTAAACGAGCTATTAAC
>JBBPBX010018457.1:0-45599 GCA_038048925.1 Garcialebias charrua | reverse complement strand
TGGAATGAGCTGAATAAGCTGAACCAGAGGCTGAAATCGAAACAAGCTGGAATGAGCTGAGAGAAGCTGAACCAGGAGCTGAAATGAACTGAAATAATTTTAAAGAAACTTACTAGATGATGAAAAGCAGCAAAAGAAGAGGCAGCAGAAGAAGAGCAGCAGCAGGAGGAGCAGGTCCAAACAGCTGGTAACGAGGCAGCAGAGCTGGTAACGAGGCAGCAGAGCTGGTAACGAGGCAGCAGAGCTGGTAACGAGGCAGCAGAGCTGGTAACGAGGCAGCAGAGCTGGTAACGAGGCAGAAGAGCTGGTAACGAGGCCGTTTTGGAGACCTACTGTCCTGAGAAGCTGGAGTGAGACATGCTGTGTGTTTTAAGAAGAGTTTGAGTCCTTCTAATGTGGAGACCTGGATGCTGAAGACCGGGAGCCATGAGTGACCTACTGGACTATGAGTATTAATAAATCACCCAAAATGCTAGAAGCTAAAAATGCAGTGGGGGGTTTTCATAGGGGGTAACATAGACAACAAAGGTTGTGTGTTGTACAGTTTTGTATTTATTTATTTGTTTTTATACAATGAACTGAAAAAAAAAAAAAATGTGTGTAGTATAGCAACTGTGTACGGTGATGAGATTTTGTAGATTTGTACAGTGAGAGAGCGAGTGGGGGTGTTAAGATTAGTCACGTGGGGTATTGAACGCTCTTCACGTACGTCATCATCAAGGGACTATTTAAGGCGTGGTATTGACGCAGCTGAGTGAAGGTTGGAGTGGATGGTCAGAGAGCCTGTACCAGATGGATTTACTACGTGGAATAAACCTCCTAAACTAAAAGATGAAGCTTGATCTCCGTTCTTTGTCCGACCTGTCCTGCCCTAAGATGACGAACCGAACACTTCAACATGTTCCTGTCACTTTCTGTCCACACCATCTGAACACCTCCTCATTTCAGGAAACATCCACCACAATTTTAATTCAAGTTTATTTGAACAAGGACAGCACAATAAACAATGTTACATGTTAAAAACGAAGCAACCGTTGTCTTGTACACAGGATTTCTAGCCACAGGCTAATTTGCAAACCCAGTCCTTGGTTGGACTTTTATATAAAAACAGCTAAAATAAAATTAAAATTTAATTAAGATTAAACAGTTCCCTATATAAAAACATCTAAAAAAAATAAAAATTTAATGAAGTTTAAATGGCTTAAACAGTTCCCTCACACACACACAGCTGCTCCTCTGTCCCTATAGGATTCAGTGTTCACAGATTTGGTTTTGTTTCAACCATTTTTTCACCTGGGAATTAAAACCTCTAAGATCAGTCAATGTTTTTATTGCTGATGGTAAACTGTTCCAGATATGAGGACCTTTAAATGAGAAGGAGCATTGACCAAATGATGTTTTGTATTTTGTAGGTTTACAGTCTCCATCAACTGCACCTCTTGTTGCAACTCCTGAGCTGCTGACTTTTAAAATCATTCTGCTCACCAGCTCAGGGACAAGACCATTAATACATTTAAAAGTTAATTTTAAACAAGAAAATTTTTAAAAAATTGTCAAAGCTTAATAGGTTATATTTATCAAGTATAAAGCTTCACTGAGCCTTCAACAACTACATCTCCCAGGCAGCAGCTGCTGGAGCTCATGGCAAATGTAGTTCAGCTTCATGTTCCTCTTCTGAGCTCATGACAGAGTAGTTTGGATCCATCGATGCATTTTCTTCAGCTGCTTTTCTCTGCAGCGTCAGGATCAGTTTGTAAAAATAATTCTCGTTTGTGAAACTCAACGCTGAGCTGAAAGAGTCTGCTGAAACCAGCCAAACAAGCTGAAGCTGATACACAACACGAGCTAAAAGATAAAAAAAGATGAACACTAGTTAAAAGTTAAAGAAGATGAACACTAGTTAAAAGTTAAAGAAGAGAACCACTTGCTAAAAGTTAGAAGTAGCTAAACTTTAGCTAAAAGGTGAAAGTAGCATAGCAATTGCTAAATGTAGCAGAAGGCTAGCTAAAAGCTAAATAAAGCAACACTGCAGCTCAAAGCCTAAAGTAACAAATTCATTCAACCTTTATTTAGTCAGGTAAATCTTTTGAACCTCATGGGCTCATTTACGAAAGCGACCTGCTAAAACTAAAGAACAATGAACAGCAGTGATAGAATTTCATTAAACAATAAACAAACAAACAATAAACAATAGAAAACAAAAAGAGAGAAAAAAACAAAAATTATTATCATTTTTTTTAACAAAGTATCAAAAAACTAGCAAATTGATAGCTAGAAGCAAAAAGAACCAAAAGCTAAAGAAAAAAATGGTAGCTAAAGTTGCATAAGCTAGCTAGAAGGTAAATGTAGCATAAAAGACTGAAAATAGCAAAACAACAGCTAAAAGCTTAAAGTAGCACAAGAAGGCTAAAACAGAGAAGACAAACTGAAGCAGTTTTTAAAAAGTGTTTTTAAAAGTTATTAAGAGATCTTAATGTTTTTCTTTATAGAAAATATTTGTAAATACAGTTTAATAATTTAAAAAGGATGAAAGTTACAAAGATCAAAAATCATCCGTCAGCTCTGAATGAGATCATCAGTTTGATGATGAACGACTAAAACAGCATCAAGTCTGCAGAAACAGATTGTAACAAAGTGACAGAAGATAAAAAAACATCCAACAATGTTGTGAATGCTGACTCAGCGTTCACACATTAACATGGTTTCTCTTCATGTTCAACACATGAAACACACAGAAATGGGATTTCTGACCTCCAGCTGTGGTCACATGATCAAAACAGGTTCCAGATGTTCTGATGGAGCAACAGACAGAATCAGTTTTCATCTTTCAGGATTCTGGAAGTCCTTTGATTCCAGCTGCAGCTGTTGTTAAATGTGTGTTTGTGTTAGTCAAACATCTGGATGGGTCACACAATGGGAGCCTTGTGTGGGACTTGAATGGACTGATGATCCAGAGTACAGGTGTCCCCATACTAGTTCTTTCAGACTGAGTACAAGTACTTCAGTTTGGGTACTTGCTGATACTGAGTACTGATACTGAGAAGTGAATGAGTTAGTACTTAAACATCAAACTATGACTTTAGTTTTATAAAGAACAGGAAACAGCTGTCTCATCATCACCTGCGTTTATCTTCAAATGTCTCTGAACTATGGACATTTTTTATTATTTGTCCTCATTTAAGGACAAAGTGGACGGGGAGATGATGTCACCAAACATCAAAGTGGCGTTGGTCTTGTTGAGGGATGTGTATAAATGCAGCACGCTCTATTATTTGACTTTATTAAAATAGACTTTATAACTTTTCTGCTTCTTTACTGTTGTTGTGAACGATGTGAAATGTTTCCATGATGCTTCCTCGTGTTATAATCATTCTTCATGGGACTAACAGTCAGGAGACAGTGGAGAGCTCGTCTTTTATTCTGTTCCAGACCTTTGAATGAAATGGTACACACAGAGAGTATTCCCTGTGGGACTCCTGGAGAAGTGTTGACCTCCTGTGTGCAGCTGCTGGTTCGATTCTGAAAGCAGCAGGACGAGGTGAAGGCCCCTGAAGAGTTTTCTACAAACCTTTTCATTTCAGGAAGTCAGAGCGAGTCAGAGACTCAGACGAGGCAAAGAGACGTGAAGAAGTTCTGTTCTTGATGACGTGTTGACCTGCTGCCACTTGTTGGCTCTTCTCCAAACTTTGTCATAAACTTCATGACGTCCACACCTGATCGTCTGACAACCAGTTTGTTCCACGACAGCTCTTCAGTAATGGAGTCATGAGGACAAGTATGAGGACTGGAGGCTGGTACCAGACACCACTCATCCAGATGTGTAGAGCTGCCACAGCTGTCTGTTAGAGAGGAAGAGGAAAGAGCAGCAACACACACACACACACACACACACACACACACACACACACACACACACACTCACCACACATGAGGAGGAGACATGAAAGTGAAAGAGCTTCACTTGGTTCTGACTCCATTTTGTGTCGACAGCAGAAGAACGAGGACTGAAAGCTGAATGAGGTGATGATGACTCAACATTCTTCTTCTTCTCCTCTCAGAGGTGATGATGACTCAACATTCTTCTTCTTCTCCTCTCAGAGGTGATGATGACTCAACATTCTTCTTCTTCTCCTCTCAGAGGTGATGATGACTCAACATTCTTCTTCTTCTCCTCTCAGAGGTGATGATGACTCAACATTCTTCTTCTTCTCCTCTCAGAGGTGAGTGTTGACTCAACATTCTTCTTCTTCTCCTCTCAGAGGTGAGTGATGACTCAACATTCTTCTTCTTCTCCTCTCAGAGGTGAGTGTTGACTCAACATTCTTCTTCTTCTCCTCTCAGAGGTGAGTGTTGACTCAACATTCTTCTTCTTCTCCTCTCAGAGGTGAGTGTTGACTCAACATTCTTCTTCTTCTCCTCTCAGAGGTGAGTGTTGACTCAACATTCTTCTTCTTCTCCTCTCAGAGGTGAGTGATGACTCAACATTCTTCTTCTTCTCCTCTCAGAGGTGAGTGTTGACTCAACATTCTTCTTCTTCTCCTCTCAGAGGTGAGTGATGACTCAACATTCTTCTTCTTCTCCTCTCAGAGGTGAGTGTTGACTCAACATTCTTCTTCTTCTCCTCTCAGAGGTGAGTGTTGACTCAACATTCTTCTTCTTCTCCTCTCAGAGGTGATGATGACTCAACGTTCTTCTTCTTCTGCTCTCTATTTCTCTCTATCTCTTCTTTTTCTTTCTCTCTCTTACTGGCGTGTGGAGAGGAGCTGAAGAGAGAGCGTGAGAAAATTGGATATTTTTATATCTTTACCTTTTTCTTACTATTATATTTTTCACTGGGTGTTCATGTAACTTATTTAGGTTGTGATTTTGAGTTAGTATTGTCACGATTTAAGGTTTTATTTTTGGTTTGGGTGGGGCCGCCAGGTGCACCTGGCTGGCCGGCGTCTAGACGCCATGGAGAGCACGGGGAACTTCTCCACGCTGACGCGGAAGAACGGCATCAAGGTGAGTGCTGTTTCTGCGTGCAGCGTGGAGGAAGTTTGTTTGGCGGTGGGAGAGGTGGTCGGACATGGATCCATTAAATCCGCAGCCCGCATGAATGGGGCTGTAGTGATTTTTGTGGACTCTGTCCAAAAAGTTCAACAGCTGGTCGAGGCTAGCATTTCAGTGGGAGACTTATTTCTACACGTGTCACCACTGAAACTGCCAACCACGAAAATAACTTTGTCCAACGTCCCCCCGTTTGTTAGTGACGAGTTTTTAATCAGAGAACTGTCCAGATACGGGAAGGTGGTGTCCCCGATCAGAAAGGTCCTGACGGGGTGTAAATCACCCCTCCTCAAACACGTCGTCTCATACAGGAGACAACTCTATATGATTCTGAATAACCGGGGGGAGGAGTTTAACGTGTGCTTTCGTGTTAAAATTGATGATTTTGATTATCTTCTGTAGGCCACTTCAACAAACATGAAGTGCTTTGGATGTCACCAAACGGGACACGTCATTAAGATGTGTCCAAACAGAGACGGGCCGGTCCCTCCCGCTGCTGATGCAGGGGAGTCTACCGCTGGTCCCCCTCCCGCGTCGGCTGCGGGGGGTCTACCGCTGGTCCCCCTCCCGCTGCTGATGCGGGGGAGTCTACCGCTGGTCCCCCTCCCGCTGCTGATGCGGGGGAGTCTACCGCTGGTCCCCCTCCCGCTGCTGATGCGGGGGGTCTACCGCTGGTCCCCCTCCCGCGTCGGCTGCGGGGGGTCTACCGCTGGTCCCCCTCCCGCTGCTGATGCGGGGGAGTCTGCCGCTAGTCCCCCTCCCGCGTCGGCTGCGGGGGGGGCGGGGCTGCGACCGGTCCCCCTCCCGCTGCTGATGCGGAGGGGCCCGCGCCCCCCGCCGACAGGGATCATAGTGTTAAAGCACCAACTGTGGAGAGGGAAGCACCAAGTGCATGTGGGGATAAAAATGACAGCAGGGAGGTGTGTGGTGGTGGTGTTGTTGTGGATGGGGAGGGGGAGGCTCAGGGGGAGGTGGGGGAGAACGACAGAGAACGAAAAGTGCAAGAGGGTGACATGGGTGATGAAGAGTTAGTGTGTGGTAATCAGGAAGAGAAAATAGAGGTGGAGGTGGATGGAGAGAAAAACGGTGCAGTAAAGAAAAGTGAGAGGTTAGAAGCTAGAGAGAGTGAAGCAGGAGTGGATGTAGAGGAGATGGAGCTGCAGATAAAGAAAAGTAGCAAAGAGAACATTGTTGAAAATGCTACAAAAGCTAGCAAACAAACAGACAAAGTGTCTGAGGAGATGAAAGAGAAAGTAGACAGTGACAGTGAGAGCTGCTGCTCTGATTTGAGTGAAGTCTCTACATTGCAGGAAAACAGTAAACCCCGTTATCCTGCAGAATTATTTCTGACTTTCCTTAACCAAACAAAAAACCAGAAAGGAGTTAATGTGGAAAGTTATTTTCCAAACCTAGATATGTTTTACTCCTCGGCAAAGCATCATATAAAACACAAAGAAGTGTCAGGTTTTACAGACCGAGAAATTTTTAGATTAAAGAAAATAATGACTAAAGTTAGAAAACAGCTCTGAATAAACTATGAACACTTGCACTTTCCCATTTTTTATAGTCATTTTTTACACGTTTTCTAACCTCTTTATCATCATGGATTCTTTCAAAATGGCATCCTTAAACCTCAACGGTGCCAGAGAGGCTGTGAAGCGTGCGCTGGTTTATCAAACCATGAACTATAAAAAAATTGACGTTTTGTTTTTACAAGAAACTCATAGTGATGCGTCCATTGAGACAGAGTGGCACAAAGAGTGGAAAGGGGAAGCCATTTTTAGTCATGGCACCTCCAGGAGTGCAGGAGTGGGACTCCTTTTCTCCAACGCTTTCACTCCCAGCCACACAGAAGTGCAGCACATTATTCAAGGGAGATGTCTTTTAGTCAAAGCTGTTTTTGAACATTTTACCGTGATTTTTATAAATATTTATGCTCCCACTGCCAATGCAGAGAAAAAGTGTTTTTTGGAAAAAATTGGGGAAAGGTTGGGAGATTGTGGGTCCTCAGATTATGTTTTTTTAGGAGGGGATTTCAATTGCACTGAAAATGAATTCTTAGACCGCAATCACGCAGAGCCTCATCCGGCAGCCCAGCGTGTCCTGAGACAGCTGATCACGTCTCATGGCCTGGTGGACGTATGGAGGAGGATGCACGCAGACTCCAGGCAGTACACGTGGTCCCACCTTAAAGAAAACGGCATTTCTTTAGTTCGTCTCGACCGCTTCTATTGTTTTAAACATCATTTTAATGTTTTTAAAGCTTGTCAGATTTTACCAGTAGCTTTTACAGACCATTCGCTGATTTTAGGTAATGTTTTTATCAGAAACATTTTACCTAAGAGCGCCTACTGGCATTTTAATTCAGTCTTAACTCATGACCGTAGTTTTAAGGAGATTCTGAGTTATTTTATGGAGGTTTTTAGACAGAGGAAGGGTGATTTTACGTGTTTGCAGCAATGGTGGGACAACTGTAAAGTTGAAATAAAACTGCTGTGTCAGCAGCACACTGTCAACGTCACTCGCAACATCACCAGATCTATCAAAGATCTGGAGATTGATATAGTGGAGCTAGAACGACTCAGTGACTCCACAGGAAACCGAGAGCACTTTGAAGCTCTCAAAGCAAAAAGGTTAGTTTTAACCAACCTACTGGACGCGAAGGTACAGGGCGTATTGGTCAGATCCCGGATGCAAAACATCACAGAAATGGATGCTCCCTCTAGCTTCTTCTTTAGCTTGGAGAGGAAAAACGGGCAGAACAAAGTCATCCACTCTCTGTTGTCAGACACCGGGCAGCAGCTGAGTGAGCCAGGACAGATCAGGAGGAGGGCTGTGGAGTTCTACTCCTCGTTATACCAAAGCGAATACGAGAGAGATGATGAACTGTTCGGGGAGTTCTGCAGTGGACTACCCCAGGTCTCTAAGGAGACCAACGCCCAACTGGAGCGCCCCCTGGGGCTTCTTGAGCTCCACACAGCCCTCCAGAGCATGCAAGGCCAGAAGGCACCCGGCATAGATGGACTCACTGTGGAATTTTATAAAGCCTACTGGGACATTTTAGCAGAAGATCTGCTGGGTGTCTTCAACGAAAGTCTGAACACTGGCTCACTCCCACTGTCATGCCGCAGGGCAGTCATTACTCTCCTGCCAAAAAAAGGGAACCTGCAGGAGATGAAGAACTGGCGCCCGGTGTCCCTACTCTGCACCGACTACAAAATCCTCTCCAAGGTCCTAGCTACTAGGATGAGAGAAGCTATGGAGCAGGTCATCCATCGGGACCAGACTTGTTGCGTCCCCAGTAGGTCCATGGTAGATAACATCTACCTGATTCGAGACGTTTTGGAAGTCTCCAGTTCATTAGGTCTGAACACAGCCTTGGTCTCACTTGACCAAGAAAAGGCTTTTGACCGTGTTGAACACGACTTCCTCTGGGAAACCATGAGAGAGTTCGGGTTCAGCGCTGGTTTTGTAGCCAAGATCAAGGTGCTGTACAGTGATGTTGAGAGTGTGCTGAAGATTAATGGTAGCCTGTGTGCTCCTTTTAGAGTGTGTAGAGGTGTTCGGCAGGGCTGCGCACTCTCAGGGATGCTCTACGCACTCTCCCTGGAACCCCTCCTCCAAAAGATCCGATCAAGCGTCCATGGTTTTACTTTACCCGGTTCTGACAACAACATAGTTTTATCCGCATATGCTGACGATGTTGTTGTTTTTATAAAAAACCAACAGGATGTAGACATTTTAAGGAAGGTTACCGAGAGTTTTTCCATTCTGTCTGCTGCGAGGGTGAACTGGGGAAAGAGCACAGCTTTCGCCGTGGGTGAGTGGCCTGAAGGGCTCCCAGTTCTCCCTCAAAGCCTCCTGTGGATGAGAGACGGTTTCAAATACCTCGGTATTTACCTAGGGGAAAAGAATATGATAAAGAAAAACTGGGAAAATGTCGAAGAAAAGTTTAGACAAAAAATAAAAAAATGGAAATGGCTGCACTCCCAGATGTCCTACAGAGGCAGAGTGCTAGTTTTAAACAACCTGGTCGCATCACAGCTGTGGCACAAACTAGCCGTTCTAGATCCACCTCCAGACCTGCTGGTAAAACTGCAGTCTGAGATGGTGGAGTTCTTCTGGAACGGTCGACATTGGGTGCCACAGTCGGTTTTGTTTTTACCAAGAGAGGAGGGGGGACAAGGCCTTGTCCACCTGGCCAGCAGAACGGCCGCTTTTAGAATGCAGTTCCTCCAAAAATACCTGGCAGGACCTGCTGACACAGTGTGGAGAGACGTGGCCAGCTGCATCCTCAGGTGCGTGAGCGGTTTGGGGCTGGATGCTGCTCTGTTTCTGACCGATGTTGGCTGTTTACAGTTAAAGGGGTTACCTCAGTTTTATCAGAGTGTTTTTAAACTGTGCTCCTTTTTTAAATTCAACAGAACAAACACGAATAATTCTCTGCATTGGCTTTTAGAAGAACCTTTAGTCTGTGGAGCGAGATTGGATGTCTCTGACAGCACCGTGCCGGGGCTGTCGACGGCGCTTTGCAGGTCTGGGACGGTGACCCTGAGGCGGCTGGTGGAGACGGCTGGACCAGATTTCTCCAGCGTCCAGGAGGTGGCCTCGTTGCTCGGAGTCCGGTCTGCCAGACTGGTGCAGCGCTTCATAGACTTGTTGAAGGAGAGGTTGACAGCTGGTGAGAGGTGTCTCCTGCAGCTGTGGTCCACAGAGGGTCGTCCGCCTGATCCAACAGACCTGTTTCCGGAGACCCACCTGGATCCTGACCTCGGGGACAGCAGCGGTCCCCTGCTTCGTACCACAGGCCCAAAGGTGGACTTGTGCGGATCAGGTTCAAAAGTCCTGTACCGGACCTGTGTCAAGGTGCTGAACAAGAGGACTCTGCACAACAGGGCTGTCAGTGTCTGGGACAACAAGTTCGGAGAACAGAAGCCCCAGTGGAGAACACTCTATAAACTTCCGATAAAAAAACGGACTGGTGACCTTCAATGGAGGGTCCTTCATGGCGCCATTGCAACGAACTCTTTTTTATCTATCATCAGTCCTGGAGTTTTAAACGAGTGTCCTTTTTGCAGTTTATCAGAGAATGTTTTTCACGTTTTTATAGATTGTGCACGACTAACAGTTTTTTTTAATCTCTTAATACAGATTTCTTCTCTTGTCTCGTCTTCTTGTGTCTTCTCTTGTCTTGCCTTCTGTTCTCTTGTCTTGTCTCTTCTCTTATATTGTCTTCTCTTGTCTTCACTTCTCTTGTCTTCTCTTGCAGTTTATCAGAGAATGTTTTTCACGTTTTTATAGATTGTGCACGACTAACAGTTTTTTTTAATCTCTTAATACAGATTTTTAACCTTTTTGACACACTTTTTACCCATTCAGTTTTCATTAATGGTGTATTTTACAGCAGAGCTACTAAAGACAAGTCCCAACTTTTAAATTTTTTAATCGCTGAGGCAAAGATGGCAATTTATTTGTCTCGCAGGGACAGACTGCAGGATGGACCTCACCTTGATGCTGTGTCTCTGTGGAGGTGCAACGTCAAGGCCAGACTGGCCTTGGAGTTTCACTTCCACAGAGACACTGGGGATTTAAAAATGTTTATGAAACTGTGGGGGTTCAAAAACATCTTATGTACCATTTCTGATCAGAAAGAACTAAACTACAACGAGCTTTTAATGTAAACAACTAATTTTAAGCTTGTCCTGATCATGTTTTTAATACTGTGTGAATAAAGTTTTGTTAAAAATCAAAAAATCTTCTTCTTCTTCTTCTTCTTCTTCTTCTTCTTCTTCTTCTTCTTCTTCTTCTTCTTCTTCTTCTTCTTCTTCTTCTTCTTCTTCTTCTTCTTCTTCTTCTTCTTCTTCTTCTTCTTCTTCTTCTGTGAAGGACGTGCATGGAAGAGCAGAGGACCAAAAGTGGAGTAAAAGCGCTTTTTTTCTCTATTTTTTATTCATTTTTTTACTTTTTTTTTGCACTGGGAGTTAGAATGTTGGGTGATTGTTTTTAGTTGTGGGTTTTGTTAGCTTTGTCATTTTTAAGGTTTGTTTTTTTCACAAAAGTGTAGCCGGCAGGTCAGCCGGCGTCTGTGCACGCCATGATGGAAGGAGCCACGAGAGGTTTTTCTGTTCTCACGCGGAGAAACGGCATCAAGGTGGGTGCTGGCTCCAATCAGTGCAGCGTGGAGGATGTTTGTTTAGCGATAGGAGAAGAGATTGGACACGAGTCCATTATGTCTGCAGCCCGCATGAACAAGGCAGTGGTTGTGTTTTTTTGATACAGTGGCGCACGCTCAACAGCTGGTCACATCTGGCGTTTCAGTGAATGATGTTTTTTTTCAGGTAACGCCGCTCGCACAACCAGCTACAAAGATAACTTTGTCAAACATCCCCCCGTTTATCAGTGATGACTTTCTGATTAACGAGCTGTCCAGACATGGGAGGGTGGTTTCCCCGATTAAAAAAGTGTCGTCAGGATGTAAATCTCAACTCCTCAAACACGTCGTGTCTCACAGGAGACAAGTGAACATGGTGTTGAACAGACCTGGGGAAGATTTGAATCTGCGTTTCCTTGTTAAATTTGACGAGTTTAACTACGTTTTATACGCAACTTCTTCATATATGAAGTGCTTTGAATGTAAACAGGAAGGACACATCAGAAAAATGTGCCCCGACTTAACTGAGCCAGCACCATAGGTTGCCGCGCGGGATCCCACAGATGCAGAACAGGGGGGAGGTGTGTCCGGGCAGGGGGAGGCGGGGGAGGGGTCCGCTACCGCGGTTAATGAGAATCGTCCAGATGCTGTTGTTGAGCCAACTGCGGATGGTGGAGATGAAACGGGTAGAGGCGTGTGTGTAGAGGTTGGAGACAGCATGGAGGTGTGTTCTGGAGGAGAGAACAGTGTTGGTGTGGTGAACAGCGAGAGAGAGTTTCAGGATGAGGTGAAGGAGAGGGGAGGGGTGCGACAATGTGACATGGGCGGAGAGTTGCGTGCTGCTCAGGGGGTGAGAGGAGAGGGGGGTGAAGATGAAGAGGACAGAGGAGGGGTAGATGCTGATCAGGGAGGGAGAGAAAAGGGGCTTGCAGATGAGGGGGAGAGGGGGGAGGCAGGCTCGCTTTTAAAAGCAGCTACAGAGACAGTGATAAGAGCGGCTGCAGAGGGATTAAATCAGGGGCCCCCTGCAGCCCAGTTACAAAAGTCAGAACAGGGGGTTACAACCCAGTTAAAAAGACAACACCAAAGTAATACTACTAGTAAAATAAGCAAGAAAACCAGAGATATGTCTGCACAGCTGAAAAGCACAGACAACAGTGACAGCGAGAGCTGGTACTCAGATGTTGGTGAATTCTCTGTCCAACAAGCTGACAGTACTTGGGCAGCACGGTGGCACAACTGGTAGAGCTGCTGCCTCTCAGCGAGAAGGTTGCCGGTTCAAATCCCGGTCCGGGGCCTTTCTGGGTGGAGTTTGCATGTTCTCCCCGTGCATGCGTGGGTTTCCTCCGGGTACTCCGGTTTCCTCCCACAGACCAAAAAACATGCTTGTTAGGCTGATTGGTGACTCTAAATTGACCCTAGGTGTGAGTGAGAGAGTGGATGGTTGTTTGGTGTGAGTGAGACAGGTCCCTCTTGTAAATGAGTCCCCGTGACTCAACGAGGCTAGCCTGTATGAATAAAAAGGTTGAAAGGTTGTTGACAGTGATGAACCACAATACACTGCTGAATCCATACTGTCCTTCCTTCAGCAAACCAAAAACCAGAAAAAAGTTAATGTGGAAAAATATTTTCCTGATCTGAGAAATTTTTATTTCTCAGCCAGTCACCACATTCAACACAATAATGAACAATTAGTCTTTAGCCAACAAGAAATTTTTAGGCTGAAAAAGACAATGACGAAAGTCGGAAAAATTATATGAACAAAATGATAAGCACCTGCTCTTTAACATTTTTTATAGTCTTTTTATACACGCTTCTTAACCTCTCACACACCATGGATACTTTTAAAATGGCATCTTTAAACATCAATGGGGCAAGAGAGGCTGTTAAGCGTGGACTAGTTTATCAAACCATGAACTATAAAAGTATTGATGTACTATTTTTACAAGAGACACACAGCGATACAGCTAATGAAACAGAGTGGCGTAGAGAGTGGAAAGGGGAGGCCATTTTTAGTCACGGCACCTCCCAGAGTGCAGGAGTGGGAATCCTTTTATCAAAAGCGTTCACTCCCAGCCACATAGAAGTGCTACACGTTGTTCAGGGAAGGTGTCTTTTAGTCAAAGCTGGTTTTGATCATTTTAATGTTATCTTTATTAATATTTACGCTCCCAATACCAATGCAGAGAAAAGACATTTTTTTGAAAAAATTGGGGAAAGGTTGGGAGAGTGTGGGTCTGAGGATTTTGTTTTCTTAAGTGGGGATTTCAATTGTACTGAAGATGAGTCTTTAGACCGAAATCACGCAGAGCCGCATCCAGCGGCCCAGCGCGCTCTTCGGCAGCTGGTCTCGTCTCATGGCCTGGTGGATGTATGGAGGAGGATGCACGCAGGCTCCAGACAGTACACGTGGTCCCACTGTAAAGAGAATCGCATTTCTTTAGCTCGCCTCGACCGCTTTTATTGTTTTAAACATCATTTTAACGTGGTTAAAACTTGTCAGATTTCACCAGTTGCCTTTACAGATCACGCGCTGGTTTTAAGTAGTGTTTTTATCAGAAACATTTTACCAAAGAGCGCCTACTGGCATTTTAACTCAGTTTTAACTCATGACCGTAATTTTAAAGAGACTCTGAGCTGTTTTATGAATGTGTTTAGACAGAGAAAGGGTGATTTCACATGTCTGCAACAGTGGTGGGACCACGGAAAAGTTCAAATAAAACAGCTGTGTCAACAACACTCTCTCAACGTTACTCGCAATTTCACCAGATCTATCAAAGATCTAGAGATTGATATAGTGGAACTAGAACACCTTTGTGAAACCACAGGAAATCGAGAGCACATTGAAGCCCTCAAATCTAAAAAATCAGTTCTGACAAACCTACTGGATGCTAAGGTCCAAGGCGTGTTAGTCAGGTCCCGGATGCAGAACATCACAGAGATGGATGCTCCTTCCAGCTTCTTTTTCAACCTGGAGAGGAAACACGGGCAAAGAAAACTGATCCACTCTCTCTTGTCGGAAACTGGGCAGCAACTGAGCGAGCCAAACCAGATCAGGAGGAGGGCTGTGGAATTTTACTCCTCGTTATTCAAAAGTGAATATGAGAGGAACGGCGAGCTGTTCAGGGAGTTCTGCAGTGGACTACCCCAGGTCTCTGAGGAGACCAACACTGACCTGGAGCGCCCCCTAGGGCTTCAGGAGCTCAGCACAGCCCTCCAAAGCATGCAAGGCCAGAAAGCTCCCGGCATTGACGGGCTCACGGTGGAGTTCTACAAGGCCTACTGGGACATCCTGGCAGGGGACCTGCTGGATGTTTTCACTGAAAGCCTGATCATTGGCTCACTACCGCTGTCGTGCCGAAGAGCGGTCATCACTCTTCTGCCTAAAAAAGGGAATCTGCAAGAGATAAAGAGTTGGCGCCCCGTGTCTCTCCTCTGCACCGACTACAAAATCCTCTCCAAGGCCCTGGCAACCAGGATGAGAGAAGCAATGGAACAGGTCATCCACCGAGACCAGACTTATTGCGTCCCCAGTAGGTCCATGGTAGATAATATCCACCTGATTCGAGATGTTTTGGAAATCTCCAGTTCATTAGGTCTGAACACAGCGTTGGTCTCACTTGACCAAGAAAAGGCTTTTGACCGCGTTGAGCACAGCTTCCTCTGGGAAACCATGGAGAGGTTTGGGTTCAGCGCTGGTTTCATAGCCAAGATCAAGGTGTTGTACAGTGGCGTTGAGGGTGTGTTGAAGTTCAACGGTAGCCTGTGTGCTCCTTTTAGAGTGTGTAGAGGTGTTCGCCAGGGCTGTGCACTCTTGGGAATGCTCTATGCACTCTCCCTGGAACCCCTCCTTCAGAAAATCCGTTCGAGGGTTCATGGTTTTGTTTTACCTGGTTTCAAAAGTAGCATAGTTTTATCCGCGTACGCTGACGACGTTGTTGTCTTTGTAAAAAATCAACAAGATGTCGAGACACTAAGTGAAATCACAGAGAGTTTTTCAACAATGTCTGCTGCAAGGGTAAACTGGGGAAAGAGCACAGCCCTCGCCGTGGGCGAGTGGCCTGAAGGGCTCCCAGTTCTGCCTCAAAACCTCCCGTGGAAGAGAGATGGCCTTGAATATCTCGGTGTCCATTTAGGGAATAAGACTTCAGTACAGAAAAACTGGGACAATGTGGTGCAAAAAGTCAAGAATAAATTGGAAAAATGGAAATGGATACACTCAAAAATGTCCTACAGAGGCAGAGTACTGGTGTTAAACAACTTGGTTGCATCACAACTGTGGCACAAACTTTCTGTTCTAGACCCACCTCCAGACCTGTTGGTAAAAATACAATCTGAGATGGTCGATTTCTTTTGGGACGGCCGACATTGGGTGCCACAGTCGGTCCTGTTCTTACCAAGAGAAGAAGGGGGACAGGGCCTTGTCCACCTGGCCAGCAGAACAGCCACGTTTCGGATGCAGTTCCTCCAGAAGTACCTGGCAGGATCTCCTGACACTGTGTGGAGAGACGTAGCCAGCTGCATCCTCAAACATGTGAACGGGCTGGGGCTAGATGCTGCTCTGTTTCTAACTAATGTTAGCCTTTTAAAGATAAAAGAAGTGCCCCTGTTTTATCAGAGTGTTTTCAAAGTGTTTTCCTTTGTTAAACCAAACAGATTGAAAGTGTATAATTCTCTGCATTGGCTCTTAGAGGAACCACTAGTATGTGAAGCGAGAATGGACGTTTGTGATAGCACAGTGCCAGGACTGTCAAAGGCACTGTGCGATTCTAGGATGGTGACCCTGAGGCGCTTGGTGGAGACGGCCGGACCAGGTTTCTCCAACGCCGGAGAGGTGGCTTCGTTGCTTGGTTTCCGGTCAGTCAGACTGGTGCAACGCTTCCTGAACTTGGTGAAGGAGAAGATGACAGCTGGAGAGAAATGTCTGCTACAACAGTGGTTCACAGGGAATCGCCCACCTGACCCAATGGACCCTTTCCCAGACATTAACCTGGATCCTAACTTTGCAAAAGACAGTGGTCCTCTGCTAAACAATATAGACCCAAAGATGAACTTGTGCAGAACTGGTCAAAAAGTACTTTACAAGACTTATGTTAAGATCCTGAACAAGAGAACTCTGCAAAACAGAGCTGTCAGCGTGTGGGACAACAAACTTGGAAATCAGAGGCCCCAGTGGAGGACTCTTTACAAACCTCCAATAAAGAAACGGACTGGCGATCTTCAATGGAGGATCCTTCACGGTGCCATTGCAACAAACTCATTTTTGTCTGTCATCAATCCTGAGGTTTTAAACGAGTGTCCTTTTTGCAGTCTGTCTGAGAGTGTTTTTCATGTTTTTACAGATTGTGCTAGACTGATTGATCTGTTTAATCTAATGACAACGATCTTTAGCCTCTTTGACACCGTTTTCACCAAATCAGTTTTCATTAATGGAGTACGTTACAGCAAAGCCACAAAGTTTAAATCCCAAACTTTAAACTTTCTGGTAGCCGAAGCAAAAATGGCTGTTTATTTGTCTCGCAGGGACAGACTGCAGGCTGGACCTCAACTTGATGCCGTGGCTCTGTGGAAGTGCAACATCAAGGCCAGACTGGCGCTGGAGTTTTGCTTCCACAGAGACACTGGACACTTGGAGAGTTTTGTGAAACTGTGGGGATTTAAGAAGGTTTTATGCACCATTTCTGATCAGGGAGAAATACAATACAACAAGCTCCTCATGTAAATATTTTATTTTATTTTAAGCTTGCTGATGTCCTGATCACATTTTTAACACTGTTGTGTTAATTTTATTATTGTGTAAATAAAGTTTTGTGAAAAATCAAAAAATCTTCTTCTTCTTCTTCTTTCTTCTTCTTCTTCTTCTTCTTCTTCTTCTTCTTCTTCTTCTTTTTCTTTTTCTTTTTCTTTTTCTTCTTCTTCTTCTTTGTTCTGTTTATATTTTTACTTTATATTTTTTTATTTTTTGCTGTGGTTTTAGTTAGTTTATTTGGTTTTGAGGTTTGGTTTTCACAGAGGTGTAGCCGGCAGGTCGGCCGACGTCTGTGGATGCCATGGTGGAAGGAGCCACGAGGAGTTTTTCTGCTCTCACACGGAGAAACGGCATTAAGGTGGGTGCTGGCTCTCAGTGCAACGTGGAGGATGTTTGTTTAGCGATAGGAGATAAGATTGGGCACGAGTCCATTATGTCTGCAGCCCGCATGAACAAGGCGGTGGTTGTGTTTGTTGATACAGTGGCGCACGCTCAACGGCTGGTCACATCTGGGATTTCAGTAAATGATGTGTTGTTTCAAGTAACACCACTAATGCAACCAATTACGAAGATTACTTTGTCAAACATCCCACCGTTTATCAGTGATGAGTTCCTGATTAATCAGCTGTCCAGACACGGGAAGATAGTGTCCTCGATGAAAAAAGTGTCGTCAGGATGTAAATCTCAACTCCTCAAACATGTCGTGTCCCACAGGAGACAAGTGAACATGGTTTTGAACAAGCCGGGAGAGTTGAATCTGCGCTTTCTCGTTAAAGTCAACAACTTTGACTACGTCTTATACGCAACTTCTTCCATGAAGTGTTTTAGATGCAAGCAGGAGGGACACATCAGAAAAATGTGCCCCAACACTGAGCCAGCACCACAGGGTGCCGAGCAGCAGCCCGCAGGTACAGAACAGGGGGGAGGTGTGTTTAGTCAGGGGGAGGCGGGGGAGGTGTCCGAAACTGCGGGGGACACCTCTGTTAATGAGAACCGTTCAGATGATGTTGAAGAGTCAGCTGTGGACCCCACAGATACAGAACGGGTGGGAGGTGAGACCGGTCAGGGGGAGGCGGGGGAGGTGTCCAAAGCTGCGGGGGACACCTCTGTTAATGAGAACCGTTCAGATGACGCTGAAGAGTCAGCTGTGGATCCCGCAGATACAGAACAGGGGGGAGGTGTGTCTGGTCAGGGGGAAGCGGGGGAGGCGGGGGAGGTGTCCGAAGCTGCGGGGGACACCTCTGTTAATGAGAACCGATCAGATGATGTTGTTGAAGAGTCAGTTGTGGATGATAAAATAAGCACAAGTGTGTGTATGAAAAGTGGAGACAGCTTTGAGGTGCGTTCTAGAGAGGGGGACACTGTCAGTGTTGTTGCTGTGAATGAGAGAGGTTTTCAGGAGGTGAATGAGAGAGGAAAAGCGACAGAATGTGTCATGGGCGGAGAGTTGTGTACTGCTCAAGGGAAGAGTAGAGAGGGGGACGCAGATGAGGGGAGGAAGGGAGGAGAAGTTGATCAAAAGGGGAGGGGAGGGGTAGACGCTGATCAGAGGGGGAGAAGGGAGGAGGCAGAGGAGAAAAATGCAGAGAAACATGCAGGCTCGTTTACAGACACAGTGACAAGAGCGGCTGCAGAGGAGATAAACCAGGGGACCCCACGCCCACCCCAACCCCCGTTACAAATGACAGAACTGGGAGCTGCAGCCAAGAAAAAAATAAAACAAAGTACAGACGTTAAAACTATTAGAAAAAGAAGCAAGAGAACCAGAGACGTGTCTGCACAGCTGAAAGGAGCAGACAACAGCTCCGATCTCAGTGAAATTTCACACGATGAAAGCAGTGAACCTAAGTACACTGCTAAATCTATACAGTCCTTCCTTCAAGACACCAAAAGGCTGAGTAATGTTAATGTGGAAAATTATTTTTCTGATTTGAGAGATTTTTATTTCTCAGCCAGACACCACATTAGACACAATAAAGAACAATTAATCTTTGAAGACGCAGAAATCTTTAGGCTGAAAAAGACAATGACCAAAGTCAGAAAACTTTTCTGAACAAAATGATAAACACCTGCTCTTTAATATTTTTTATAGTCTTTTTCTACGCGCTTCTCAACATCTCACACACCATGTATACTTTTAAAATGGCATCCTTAAACATCAACGGGGCAAGAGAAACAGTGAAGCGCGGATTAGTTTATCAAACCATGAACTATAAAAGTATTGATGTACTATTTTTACAAGAGACACACAGTGATACAGTACAGCTAATGAAACAGAGTGGCGTAGAGAGTGGAAAGGGGAGGCCATTTTTAGTCATGGCACCTCCCAAAGTGCAGGAGTGGGAATCCTTTTATCAAAAGCGTTCACTCCCAGCCACATAGAAGTGTAACACGTTGTTCAGGGAAGGTGTCTTTTAGTCAAAGCTGGTTTTGATCATTTTAATGTTGTCTTTATTAATATTTACGCTCCCAATACCAATGCAGAGAAAAGACATTTTTTTGAAAAAATTGGGGAAAGGTTGGGAGATTGTGGGTCTGAGGATTTTGTTTTCTTAAGTGGGGATTTCAATTGTACTGAAGATGAGTCTTTAGACCGAAATCACGCAGAGCCGCATCCAGGAGCCCAGCGTGCTCTACGGCAGCTGGTCTCGTCTCATGGCCTGGTGGATGTATGGAGGAGGATGCACGCAGGCTCCAGACAGTACACGTGGTCCCACTGTAAAGAGAATCGCATTTCTTTAGCTCGCCTCGACCGCTTTTATTGTTTTAAACATCATTTTAACGTGGTTAAAACTTGTCAGATTTCACCAGTTGCCTTTACAGATCACGCGCTGGTTTTAAGTAGTGTTTTTATCAGAAACATTTTACCAAAGAGCGCCTACTGGCATTTTAACTCAGTTTTAACTCATGACCGTAATTTCAAAGAGACTCTGAGCTGTTTTATGAATGTGTTTAGACAGAGAAAGGGTGATTTCACATGTCTGCAACAGTGGTGGGACCACGGAAAAGTTCAAATAAAACAGCTGTGTCAACAACACTCTCTCAACGTTACTCGCAACTTCACCAGATCTATCAAAGATCTAGAGATTGATATAGTGGAACTAGAACACCTTTGTGAAACCACAGGAAATCGAGAGCACATTGAAGCCCTCAAATCTAAAAAATCAGTTCTGACAAACCTACTGGATGCTAAGGTCCAAGGCGTGTTAGTCAGGTCCCGGATGCAGAACATCACAGAGATGGATGCTCCTTCCAGCTTCTTTTTCAACCTGGAGAGGAAACACGGGCAAAGAAAACTGATCCACTCTCTCTTGTCGGAAACTGGGCAGCAGCTGAGCGAGCCAAACCAGATCAGGAGGAGGGCTGTGGAATTTTACTCCTCGTTATTCAAAAGTGAATATGAGAGGAACGGCGAGCTGTTCAGGGAGTTCTGCAGTGGACTACCCCAGGTCTCTGAGGAGACCAACACTGACCTGGAGCGCCCCCTAGGGCTTCAGGAGCTCAGCACAGCCCTCCAAAGCATGCAAGGCCAGAAAGCTCCCGGCATTGACGGGCTCACGGTGGAGTTCTACAAGGCCTACTGGGACATCCTGGCAGGGGACCTGCTGGATGTTTTCACTGAAAGCCTGATCATTGGCTCACTACCGCTGTCGTGCCGAAGAGCGGTCATCACTCTTCTGCCTAAAAAAGGGAATCTGCAAGAGATAAAGAGTTGGCGCCCCGTGTCTCTCCTCTGCACCGACTACAAAATCCTCTCCAAGGCCCTGGCAACCAGGATGAGAGAAGCAATGGAACAGGTCATCCACCGAGACCAGACTTATTGCGTCCCCAGTAGGTCCATGGTAGATAATATCCACCTGATTCGAGATGTTTTGGAAATCTCCAGTTCATTAGGTCTGAACACAGCGTTGGTCTCACTTGACCAAGAAAAGGCTTTTGACCGTGTTGAGCACAGCTTCCTCTGGGAAACCATGGAGAGGTTTGGGTTCAGCGCTGGTTTCATAGCCAAGATCAAGGTGTTGTACAGTGGCGTTGAGGGTGTGTTGAAGTTCAACGGTAGCCTGTGTGCTCCTTTTAGAGTGTGTAGAGGTGTTCGCCAGGGCTGTGCACTCTTGGGAATGCTCTATGCACTCTCCCTGGAACCCCTCCTTCAGAAAATCCGTTCGAGGGTTCATGGTTTTGTTTTACCTGGTTTCAAAAGTAGCATAGTTTTATCCGCGTACGCTGACGACGTTGTTGTCTTTGTAAAAAATCAACAAGATGTCGAGACACTAAGTGAAATCACAGAGAGTTTTTCAACAATGTCTGCTGCAAGGGTAAACTGGGGAAAGAGCACAGCCCTCGCCGTGGGCGAGTGGCCTGAAGGGCTCCCAGTTCTGCCTCAAAACCTCCCGTGGAAGAGAGATGGCCTTGAATATCTCGGTGTCCATTTAGGGAATAAGACTTCAGTACAGAAAAACTGGGACAATGTGGTGCAAAAAGTCAAGAATAAATTGGAAAAATGGAAATGGATACACTCAAAAATGTCCTACAGAGGCAGAGTACTGGTGTTAAACAACTTGGTTGCATCACAACTGTGGCACAAACTTTCTGTTCTAGACCCACCTCCAGACCTGTTGGTAAAAATACAATCTGAGATGGTCGATTTCTTTTGGGACGGCCGACATTGGGTGCCACAGTCGGTCCTGTTCTTACCAAGAGAAGAAGGGGGACAGGGCCTTGTCCACCTGGCCAGCAGAACAGCCACGTTTCGGATGCAGTTCCTCCAGAAGTACCTGGCAGGATCTCCTGACACTGTGTGGAGAGACGTAGCCAGCTGCATCCTCAAACATGTGAACGGGCTGGGGCTAGATGCTGCTCTGTTTCTAACTAATGTTAGCCTTTTAAAGATAAAAGAAGTGCCCCTGTTTTATCAGAGTGTTTTCAAAGTGTTTTCCTTTGTTAAACCAAACAGATTGAAAGTGTATAATTCTCTGCATTGGCTCTTAGAGGAACCACTAGTATGTGAAGCGAGAATGGACGTTTGTGATAGCACAGTGCCAGGACTGTCAAAGGCACTGTGCGATTCTAGGATGGTGACCCTGAGGCACTTGGTGGAGACGGCCGGACCAGGTTTCTCCAACGCCGGAGCGGTGGCTTCGTTGCTTGGTTTCTGGTCAGTCAGACTGGTGCAACGCTTCCTTAACTTGGTGAAGGAGAAGATGACAGCTGGAGAGAAATGTCTGCTACAACAGTGGTTCACAGGGAATCGCCCACCTGACCCAATGGACCCTTTCCCAGACATTAACCTGGATCCTAACTTTGCAAAAGACAGTGGTCCTCTGCTAAACAATATAGACCCAAAGATGAACTTGTGCAGAACTGGTCAAAAAGTACTTTACAAGACTTATGTTAAGATCCTGAACAAGAGAACTCTGCAAAACAGAGCTGTCAGCGTGTGGGACAACAAACTTGGAAATCAGAGGCCCCAGTGGAGGACTCTTTACAAACCTCCAATAAAGAAACGGACTGGC
Organism: Garcialebias charrua; assembly: GCA_038048925.1. Taxonomy (NCBI): domain Eukaryota; kingdom Metazoa; phylum Chordata; class Actinopteri; order Cyprinodontiformes; family Rivulidae; genus Garcialebias; species Garcialebias charrua. The sequence goes on along the minus strand of JBBPBX010018457.1, from coordinate 23,137 downwards.
GATCTTCAATGGAGGATCCTTCACGGTGCCATTGCAACAAACTCATTTTTGTCTGTCATCAATCCTGAGGTTTTAAACGAGTGTCCTTTTTGCAGTCTGTCTGAGAGTGTTTTTCATGTTTTTACAGATTGTGCTAGACTGATTGATCTGTTTAATCTAATGACAACGATCTTTAGCCTCTTTGACACCGTTTTCACCAAATCAGTTTTCATTAATGGAGTACGTTACAGCAAAGCCACAAAGTTTAAATCCCAAACTTTAAACTTTCTGGTAGCCGAAGCAAAAATGGCTGTTTATTTGTCTCGCAGGGACAGACTGCAGGCTGGACCTCAACTTGATGCCGTGGCTCTGTGGAAGTGCAACATCAAGGCCAGACTGGCGCTGGAGTTTTGCTTCCACAGAGACACTGGACACTTGGAGAGTTTTGTGAAACTGTGGGGATTTAAGAAGGTTTTATGCACCATTTCTGATCAGGGAGAAATACAATACAACAAGCTCCTCATGTAAATATTTTATTTTATTTTAAGCTTGCTGATGTCCTGATCACATTTTTAACACTGTTGTGTTAATTTTATTATTGTGTAAATAAAGTTTTGTGAAAAATCAAAAAATCTTCTTCTTCTTCTTCTTTTTCTTCTTCTTCTTCTTCTTCTTCTTTTTCTTTTTCTTTTTCTTTTTCTTTTTCTTCTTCTTCTTCTTTGTTCTGTTTATATTTTTACTTTATATTTTTTTATTTTTTGCTGTGGTTTTAGTTAGTTTATTTGGTTTTGAGGTTTGGTTTTCACAGAGGTGTAGCCGGCAGGTCGGCCGACGTCTGTGGATGCCATGGTGGAAGGAGCCACGAGGAGTTTTTCTGCTCTCACACGGAGAAACGGCATTAAGGTGGGTGCTGGCTCTCAGTGCAACGTGGAGGATGTTTGTTTAGCGATAGGAGATAAGATTGGGCACGAGTCCATTATGTCTGCAGCCCGCATGAACAAGGCGGTGGTTGTGTTTGTTGATACAGTGGCGCACGCTCAACGGCTGGTCACATCTGGGATTTCAGTAAATGATGTGTTGTTTCAAGTAACACCACTAATGCAACCAATTACGAAGATTACTTTGTCAAACATCCCACCGTTTATCAGTGATGAGTTCCTGATTAATCAGCTGTCCAGACACGGGAAGATAGTGTCCTCGATGAAAAAAGTGTCGTCAGGATGTAAATCTCAACTCCTCAAACATGTCGTGTCCCACAGGAGACAAGTGAACATGGTTTTGAACAAGCCGGGAGAGTTGAATCTGCGCTTTCTCGTTAAAGTCAACAACTTTGACTACGTCTTATACGCAACTTCTTCCATGAAGTGTTTTAGATGCAAGCAGGAGGGACACATCAGAAAAATGTGCCCCAACACTGAGCCAGCCCCACAGGGTGCCGAGCAGCAGCCCGCAGGTACAGAACAGGGGGGAGGTGTGTTTAGTCAGGGGGAGGCGGGGGAGGTGTCCGAAGCTGCGGGGGACACCTCTGTTAATGAGAACCGTTCAGATGATGTTGAAGAGTCAGCTGTGGACCCCACAGATACAGAACGGGTGGGAGGTGAGACCGGTCAGGGGGAGGCGGGGGAGGTGTCCAAAGCTGCGGGGGACACCTCTGTTAATGAGAACCGTTCAGATGACGCTGAAGAGTCAGCTGTGGATCCCGCAGATACAGAACAGGGGGGAGGTGTGTCTGGTCAGGGGGAAGCGGGGGAGGCGGGGGAGGTGTCCGAAGCTGCGGGGGACACCTCTGTTAATGAGAACCGATCAGATGATGTTGTTGAAGAGTCAGTTGTGGATGATAAAATAAGCACAAGTGTGTGTATGAAAAGTGGAGACAGCTTTGAGGTGCGTTCTAGAGAGGGGGACACTGTCAGTGTTGTTGCTGTGAATGAGAGAGGTTTTCAGGAGGTGAATGAGAGAGGAAAAGCGACAGAATGTGTCATGGGCGGAGAGTTGTGTACTGCTCAAGGGAAGAGTAGAGAGGGGGACGCAGATGAGGGGAGGAAGGGAGGAGGAGAAGTTGATCAAAAGGGGAGGGGAGGGGTAGACGCTGATCAGAGGGGGAGAAGGGAGGAGGCAGAGGAGAAAAATGCAGAGAAACATGCAGGCTCGTTTACAGACACAGTGACAAGAGCGGCTGCAGAGGAGATAAACCAGGGGACCCCACGCCCACCCCAACCCCCGTTACAAATGACAGAACTGGGAGCTGCAGCCAAGAAAAAAATAAAACAAAGTACAGACGTTAAAACTATTAGAAAAAGAAGCAAGAGAACCAGAGACGTGTCTGCACAGCTGAAAGGAGCAGACAACAGCTCCGATCTCAGTGAAATTTCACACGATGAAAGCAGTGAACCTAAGTACACTGCTAAATCTATACAGTCCTTCCTTCAAGACACCAAAAGGCTGAGTAATGTTAATGTGGAAAATTATTTTTCTGATTTGAGAGATTTTTATTTCTCAGCCAGACACCACATTAGACACAATAAAGAACAATTAATCTTTGAAGACGCAGAAATCTTTAGGCTGAAAAAGACAATGACCAAAGTCAGAAAACTTTTCTGAACAAAATGATAAACACCTGCTCTTTAATATTTTTTATAGTCTTTTTCTACGCGCTTCTCAACATCTCACACACCATGTATACTTTTAAAATGGCATCCTTAAACATCAACGGGGCAAGAGAAACAGTGAAGCGCGGATTAGTTTATCAAACCATGAACTATAAAAGTATTGATGTACTATTTTTACAAGAGACACACAGTGATACAGTACAGCTAATGAAACAGAGTGGCGTAGAGAGTGGAAAGGGGAGGCCATTTTTAGTCATGGCACCTCCCAAAGTGCAGGAGTGGGAATCCTTTTATCAAAAGCGTTCACTCCCAGCCACATAGAAGTGTAACACGTTGTTCAGGGAAGGTGTCTTTTAGTCAAAGCTGGTTTTGATCATTTTAATGTTGTCTTTATTAATATTTACGCTCCCAATACCAATGCAGAGAAAAGACATTTTTTTGAAAAAATTGGGGAAAGGTTGGGAGATTGTGGGTCTGAGGATTTTGTTTTCTTAAGTGGGGATTTCAATTGTACTGAAGATGAGTCTTTAGACCGAAATCACGCAGAGCCGCATCCAGGAGCCCAGCGTGCTCTACGGCAGCTGGTCTCGTCTCATGGCCTGGTGGATGTATGGAGGAGGATGCACGCAGGCTCCAGACAGTACACGTGGTCCCACTGTAAAGAGAATCGCATTTCTTTAGCTCGCCTCGACCGCTTTTATTGTTTTAAACATCATTTTAACGTGGTTAAAACTTGTCAGATTTCACCAGTTGCCTTTACAGATCACGCGTTGGTTTTAAGTAGTGTTTTTATCAGAAACATTTTACCAAAGAGCGCCTACTGGCATTTTAACTCAGTTTTAACTCATGACCGTAATTTCAAAGAGACTCTGAGCTGTTTTATGAATGTGTTTAGACAGAGAAAGGGTGATTTCACATGTCTGCAACAGTGGTGGGACCACGGAAAAGTTCAAATAAAACAGCTGTGTCAACAACACTCTCTCAACGTTACTCGCAACTTCACCAGATCTATCAAAGATCTAGAGATTGATATAGTGGAACTAGAACACCTTTGTGAAACCACAGGAAATCGAGAGCACATTGAAGCCCTCAAATCTAAAAAATCAGTTCTGACAAACCTACTGGATGCTAAGGTCCAAGGCGTGTTAGTCAGGTCCCGGATGCAGAACATCACAGAGATGGATGCTCCTTCCAGCTTCTTTTTCAACCTGGAGAGGAAACACGGGCAAAGAAAACTGATCCACTCTCTCTTGTCGGAAACTGGGCAGCAGCTGAGCGAGCCAAACCAGATCAGGAGGAGGGCTGTGGAATTTTACTCCTCGTTATTCAAAAGTGAATATGAGAGGAACGGCGAGCTGTTCAGGGAGTTCTGCAGTGGACTACCCCAGGTCTCTGAGGAGACCAACACTGACCTGGAGCGCCCCTTAGGGCTTCAGGAGCTCAGCACAGCCCTCCAAAGCATGCAAGGCCAGAAAGCTCCCGGCATTGACGGGCTCACGGTGGAGTTCTACAAGGCCTACTGGGACATCCTGGCAGGGGACCTGCTGGATGTTTTCACTGAAAGCCTGATCATTGGCTCACTACCGCTGTCGTGCCGAAGAGCGGTCATCACTCTTCTGCCTAAAAAAGGGAATCTGCAAGAGTTGAAGAGTTGGCGCCCCGTGTCTCTCCTCTGCACCGACTACAAAATCCTCTCCAAGGCCCTGGCAACCAGGATGAGAGAAGCAATGGAACAGGTCATCCACCGAGACCAGACTTATTGCGTCCCCAGCAGGTCCATGGTAGATAATATCCACCTGATTCGAGATGTTTTGGAAGTCTCCAGTTCATTAGGTCTGAACACAGCGTTGGTCTCACTTGACCAAGAAAAGGCTTTTGACCGCGTTGAGCACAGCTTCCTCTGGGAAACCATGGAGAGGTTTGGGTTCAGCGCTGGTTTCATAGCCAAGATCAAGGTGTTGTACAGTAACGTTGAGGGTGTGCTGAAGTTCAACGGTAGCCTGTGTGCTCCTTTTAGAGTGTGTAGAGGTGTTCGGCAGGGCTGTGCGCTCTCGGGAATGCTCTATGCACTCTCCCTGGAACCCCTCCTTCAGAAAATCCGTTCGAGGGTTCATGGTTTTGTTTTACCTGGTTTCAACAGTAGCATAGTTTTATCAGCGTACGCTGACGACGTTGTTGTCTTTGTAAAAAATCAACAAGATGTTGACACACTAAGTGAAATCACAGAGAGTTTTTCAACCATGTCTGCTGCAAGGGTAAACTGGGGAAAGAGCACAGCCCTCGCCATGGGCGAGTGGCCTGAAGGGCTCCCAGTTCTGCCTCAAAACCTCCCGTGGAAGAGAGATGGCCTTGAATATCTCGGTGTCCATTTAGGGAATAAGACTTCAGTACAGAAAAACTGGGACAATGTGGTGCAAAAAGTCAAGAATAAATTGGAAAAATGGAAATGGATACACTCAAAAATGTCCTACAGAGGCAGAGTACTGGTGTTAAACAACTTGGTTGCATCACAACTGTGGCACAAACTTTCTGTTCTAGACCCACCTCCAGACCTGTTGGTAAAAATACAATCTGAGATGGTCGATTTCTTTTGGGACGGCCGACATTGGGTGCCACAGTCAGTCCTGTTCTTACCAAGAGAAGAAGGGGGACAGGGCCTTGTCCACCTGGCCAGCAGAACAGCCACGTTTCGGATGCAGTTCCTCCAAAAGTACCTGGCAGGATCTCCTGACACTGTGTGGAGAGACGTGGCCAGCTGCATCCTCAGACATGTGAACGGGCTGGGGCTAGATGTTGCTCTGTTTCTCTTTTTATTTTTTATTTTTTATTTATCAGGAGAACATACAACAATTAACAATACATATATTTTACGAAACTTAATGACTTCTCCAAATAAAAGTTTTTTTCTCCCCTTTTCTTCCCTCCCCTCCCTCCCCCCTCCCACAACCAAACATATCACACCCCACTAACCTAACCAAAAACAAGACGAAATGAAAAAAAAAAATAAAAAAAATAAAAAATAAAAAATAAAATAAAATAAAATAAAAAATAAAATAAAATAAAAAATAAAAATAAATAAATAAATAAAATAAAAAAGGGGGGGAGGAGGGGGGATAGGACGGCATCAAAAAACTAAAAGGAAACGAGTGTTTTACCCATTCATTTATTCTTCAGAGTTAAGTCACATGGTAGTGTGATGAGTTAGTCCCATCAGTCTGTGCATTGAGCATGAATCAGGGTATCAGTCTGTATGTTGTGAAGGCAAAGATTTTACATATGACACAAAGGGTGCCCATTTATAAGTAAATTTTTCAGAACTACCTTTCACTGTTAATGAAATTTTTTCTATTTTCAAGAATGATCTTACGGTGTTAAGCCATTGCGATGTGGATGGAGGTGTGGGAGATTTCCACGCGAGCAAAATACAGCGCCTGGCAAGGAGAGAACAGAAGGCTAGGACCTCCCTCTGCTGGCGGGATAGGTTAAGTGTGGTCCCTGGAACTCCAAAAATGGCAATAAGTGGATCATTCTGAATCTGGATCTTAAAAACTCCTGAGAGTATGGAGAAGAAGTATTTCCAGAACCCTTGTAATTTTGGGCAAAAGAAGAACATATGACTTAAGTTGCAAGGTGAGGCCTGACATCTATCACATTGATCTGAAATTGAAGGGAAAATTTTTGATAGACGGGACTTTGAAAAATGTACTCTATTTATTACTTTAAACTGTATTAATTGTAGTCTGGCACATGGTGTACTCTGGCGTATGCTGAGAATAACTTTATCCCACCATGACTCTGACAGTTCAACACCCAATTCCCGTTCCCATGCAGTTCTGGTTTTACCTGATGAGTCGGCCTCAATTGCCATAAGTTTTCCATAAATAATAGAAAGAGGAGATTTCAGATTAGGCTTCAAAGCTAGGAATTCGACCCATGGTGGGTCAGTAGGCAAAGTTGGAAAATTTGGAAACCGTGATGAAACGCAATGTCTAATTTGGAAATAAAGAAACAAATGTGAAGTGGGTAGATTAAATTTAGAAGACAATTCTGAAAAACTAAGGAACAAACCATCTTCGTAAAGGTCTCTCATTGTTCTAATACCTCTCTCATGCCAAATTCTATAGGCAGCATTAGTAGATGCTGGAGAGAAAATGTGATTCTTTAATAACGGCATTTTATTAGATGGTAATACAAATTTAAAATGGGACCTAAATTGTGACCAGATCCTGAGTGTGGAAAGCACTATAGGATTTGTAGTAACAGAGGATAGTTTAATTGGTAATGATGAATAAATAATTGAGGCAGGTGAAAAAGATGCAGAAATCGATTGAACTTCAAGTTTGCACCAAATCAGATCCGGTGAATTTAACCAATAATTCAGTTTATGAATATGCGAGGACCAGTAATACATTGTAAAATTGGGTAGAGAAAGACCACCATTTGTGGTGAACTGTTGTAATAAAGAAAGTCTCATTCTGGGGGCCTTTCCATTCCACAAAAAGGAAGAGACCATCTGATCCAGGGACCTGAAGAACTGTTTGGGCAAAAACAGAGGGATGTTTTGATATAAAAACAGAAGTCTAGGTAGCACATTCATTTTGATAATATTAATCCTGCCTATTAGTGAAAGAGGGAGAGAGTTCCACCTCTGAAGGTCTGATGCAATTTGGGAGACTAGTGGGGTATAATTCTGAGAAAACATCGAGGGCAGAGTACGTGCAATATTAATTCCCAAATATCTAAACCCCGAGGGACTGAGCCTAAAAGGGATATCAGAAGGCTTAAGCTTTAAAGCTAATGAATTCACTGGGTAGCATTCGGTTTTAAGTGAATTAATTTTATAGCCGGAATACGATCCAAATTTTTCCAGAGTATTTAAAATTGGGGGAAGGCTACATAATGGGTCAGAAACATACAGGAGAAGGTCATCTGCATATAAGGACAGTTTAAGCTCGACGCCAGAGCGGATGATTCCGTGAAAAGAAGAAAGGGATCTTAGGGCAACAGAAAGAGGCTCAATGGCTAACGCAAACAAGAGGGGGGAAAGAGGGCAACCCTGTCTAGTACCACGCCCCACCGAAAAATAATCCGATTGGATGGAATTAGTAAGAATACATGCTTGAGGAGATGTATAAAGTAGTTTGATCCAGGACACAAACCTCTCTCCAAAACCAAACCTATTAAGAGCGGCAAAGAGATACTCCCATTCTACTCGATCAAAAGCTTTCTCGGCGTCAAGAGAAATGATTACTTCAGGAGACTTGGGGGAATGAGTTGAAAAAATTGTGTTCAATATTGTACGGGTATTAAAAAACAACTGGCGACCTTTGATGAATCCATTTTGTTCTTGTGAGATAATCAGAGGGAGAACTGTCTCAAGCCGAGTTGCGAGTATTTTGGACAAAATCTTAAAATCCACATTCAAGAGTGAAAGGGGTCTATAAGACTCGCAAGCAGTAGGATCTTTATCCTTCTTTAACAGGAGAGAGATTGAAGCTTGAGTCAAGGTGGGAGGTAGCAGGCCACGCCCGAATGACTCATTATAAACCTCGAGAAGAAGAGGGGCTATCTTATCTTTAAATTTTTTGAAAAATTCGGCAGAGAAACCATCCGAGCCAGGTGTTTTACCACTTTGCATATTCTTAATTGACTCTAATATTTCTTCTAATTTAATGGGAGCCTCAAGTTGGTCAGAAATCAATTTGTCTATCCTAGGAATGTCAATATTCTGAAGAAAGGCGAGTAGCTCGTTTGAGTCTGCTTGTAGTTCAGATTTATACAGATCGCAGTAGAATTTTTTAAAGGTGTCACTAATGGAGACAGGGTCTGAGACAAGGTTGCCCGATCGATCCTTGATTTGCGATATTGTGTGAGAGCTAGCCTTTCGTTTCAGTTGATGTGCCAAAAGTCTACTTGGTTTTTCCCCATGCTCATAATAAGTGGCTCGAGATCGGATTAAGAGACGCTCCGCATCAGATGTTGTTAAAAGATCAAGTTCCATTTGAAGATCCTGTCGCTGTTTCAGCAAATCGTGTGACGGATTAACGGCATTTTGCCTGTCAATATTCTGAATTTTTGTTGATATTTCTGATATCTTAGTGCGTAGATTTTTATTGACATTAGCTGAAAAAGAAATAATCTGACTACGAATATAGGCTTTTAATGTTTCCCATAATAAAGTAAGTAAGTAAGTAAACTTTATTTATATAGCACCTTTCACAGACATTGACATCACAAAGTGCTTCACAAGCAAAAATAAAAAGAGAAAAAATACATAAAATTAATTAAAAGCCAGTCTGAATAAATACGTTTTAAGATCTTTTTTAAAAGAGTCGATAGAGTCTGAGCTGCGCAGTGACAGAGGGAGAGCGTTCCAAAGCCTCGGGGCCATCACTTGGAATGCTCTGTCTCCACGTGTTTTAAAATACGTTCTTGGTACCATCAGTAGCATTTGATTTGAAGATCTCAAAGTCCTGGTGGGACGGAGAGGCTTCAAAAGGTCCGATAAATATTTGGGAGCCTGACCATGCAATGCCCTGAAAGTTAAAACCAAAATTTTAAAATGACTCCTGAAATGCACGGGGAGCCAATGCAGGGAGGCCAGAACAGGAGTGATATGAGCTCTTCTATTGGTTCTAGTTAGCAGCCTTGCTGCAGCATTTTGCACAGACTGAAGTCGAGCTAAAGAAGATTTGTTCAGACCCATTAAAAGACTGTTACAGTAATCTAACCGAGACGAAATAAAAGCATGAACAATCATCTCCAGTTCCTTCTGTGATACAATACATCGTAATTTTGAAATGTTTCGTAGATGATAAAAACAATTTCGAACTAACAATTTACAATGACTGTCCAAAGATAAAGAACTATCAAAGACGACACCCAAATTTCTGATGTTCTTATTAACTGAAAGATTTAAAAACGTAAGATGCTGTTGGATAATTTGGATTTTATCATCAGGGGCAATGATAAGAGTCTCGGTTTTATTTGCATTTAACTGCAGATAATTGTCGTTCAGCCATGATTTGATGTCCAACAGACAGTTTCTGAGTTCAGTCAATTTATGGAACTCAGAAGTTCGAAAAGAACAGTACAGCTGGATGTCGTCAGCATACAAGTGATAAGATACATTACTGTAACGTTTCAAAATAAAACCTAAAGGGCGTAAATACAATAAAAAGAGGATCGGGCCCAAAACTGAACCTTGGGGTACCCCACAAGACAGCCGCGCAACATCAGAGTGAACATTGTTCATAAAAACAGTAGAGGTCCGCGCTGGCCCGGCTTCAGGTGACGTGTCAATCTCCCAGTTTAGTGAAACAGTTTGTAGACAGCGAGGAGCTCCGCGCTTCCCAGTAAAATGTCTTCGGTCCAGTCTGAAGCGAACCTGGATACCAGCTCTAGATCCTCTTTTCCGCTTTTTACGTCTGTAACTTTGCAGGGGACACTCAGGTGAGCAGCAGACAAACGGAGGTGGACGACTCCCTGAGAAACTGCTCCAGCTGTCACGACAGCTCATCCACATCCACAATAATAGTGAGGGAGAAATTGTATCGCTCTTATTGAACATTAGGAAATCGTCAATTGCTGATAAGATGAATTTATTAAATGGCTCATCTGATAACAGGAGACTATTAAATCTCCAACGAGGACTAGAACGGGGTTTATTTATAAAGTTTATATCAATGCTTAGAGGAGAATGGTCTGAGATAACAATCGGATAGTATTCAGAAGAAGTGACTCTCTGCATTAAAGAGCTGTCAACAAAAAAATAATCTATACGGGAATAGGATTGGTGCACCTGCGAGTAAAAAGAATAGGTCCTTGTTAGTGGATTCTGTGCCCTCCATGGATCTACATATCCATTTTGGGACATAAAATCCAAAATAGATTTAGACATATTAGACTGTGTGCAGGGCCGAGACGAAGAGCGATCTAATGATGTGTTCATAACACAATTCAGGTCCCCAGCTAAAATTAACAGATGAGTGTCAAGATATGGAAGTGTGCTTACTAAATTGTTTATAAAGTCTGGGTTATCAAAGTTTGGTGCATAAATGTTCACTAATAAAACGGGGGTATGGAACAGAGAGCCCGCGATTATAAGAAATCTGCCATTTGTATCCTTCATTATTTTTGATGCTGTAAAATGAATATTCTTATTAAATAGTATGGCAACTCCTCTGGCTTTTGAGTTGAAGCTCGAGTGGTAAATCTCCCCAATCCATGGATATTTAAGCCTGACCTGATTTGAATTTTGCAAATGTGTTTCCTGTAGGAATATTACGTCTGGATTCAGGCGTTTCATATGAGAATATATTTTAGACCGTTTCACCGGATTGTTAAGACCTTTAACATTCCAGCTTAGGAATCTGACAGCAGATGATGTCGAGGAAGCTTTCAAATCAACAGCCATGTGACCTGTTGTTCATAATAAGGGTTGTAAAATATTGCCATCCTTCCCAATCCCCGCCCCCACCCCAGGAGAGAAAAAAAAAAAAAAAAGAACCCCCCCCCCACTTGCACTTGGCCCTTCCCCAGATGAAGGGACTGTGCAGACTCCAACAGGAGTCACTAGAAAACTTGTCCTTACGGTCAAATGGCACCACATCACAACCTGTACCAGGTGACTCCCACAGAACTAGCTAAATGAAAAGAAAATTTAAAATATGTAATAGGCACTAATCTGGAAGAGCAAGAACTCTTTAAAAAACAAACAACAACAAAAAAAAAACAACTAAAAAAGCAGTGATTGTTAATAATAATAACTAATAGTAATAACATTCCCCAAATGCGAACCAAAGCCCACCATATAATCCAAAACATTAAATCCCTAAATGTAAATAAAACACACTGATTATAATTCTAAACATTAAAACCGTGAATGCAAACAATACACAGTAATTATAATTATAAACATTAAATCCGTGGATGCAAACAAAACACACTAATTATATTTCTAAGCATGAATAGTAATAATAACTAATAATACTAACGTTCCCCGACTATGAAAAAAAATAAAATAAAAGAAGAAAGAAAAAAAAGCTGGCTAATTATATTTCTAAACATTAAATCCGTGAATGTAAACAAAGCACTCTAATTATGTTTTTAAACACGAATGACTAACTAATAACTAATAATACTAACGTTCTCTGGGTATGAAAGAAAAAGCACACTGATTATTATTTCTACCCATTAAATCCGTGAGTGTAAACAGAGCACTCTGATTATATTTTTAAAACATGAATAATAATAATAATAATAACTAATAATACTGACGTTCCCTGAGTATGAGAAAAAAAAACACACTGATTATTATTTCTACCCATTAAATCCGTGAGTGTAAGCAGAGCACTCTGATTATATTTTTAAACATGAATAATAATAATAATAATAATAATAATAATAACTAATAATAATAACGTTCCCTGAGTATGAAAGAAAAGGCACACTGATTATTATTTCTACCCATTAAATCCGTGAGTGTAAACAGAGCACTCTGATTATATTTTTAAACATGAATAATAATAATGACTAATAATACTGACATTCCCTGAGTGTAAAACAAAGTACACTAATTATATTACTCATTTTGCAATCGACTCGATGTACACACTCGCCTCTTCAGGGGACGTGAACACTCGTGTGGTTCCCTCATGCGTGATCTTCAGCCGGGCCGGGTGGAGCAGGCCGAACCGAACCCCCTGGACGCCGCGAAGCTTGCGGCGACACTCAGTGAAGGCGGCCCGCGCGCGAGCCGTTCTGGCAGTGTAGTCGGGGAACACAAAGATATTTGTACCGTTCACTTTGACCTGCTGCTGCTCCTTCGCCTTCGCCAGGATTTTCACACAGTCCGTGTGGTAGTGTAGCTTAGCCACAATTGGACGGGGCCGCTCGCCTGCCTTCGGTTTGGGTACTGGGATGCGGTGAGCGTGATCCAGCAGCGGCTCCTCCTCGAAGCCGAAGGCCTCCTTTAGCATCCGGGAGACCGCAGCCGTTGTAGCCGATGAAGGGTCATCCTCCGGGACACCGATAATCCGGATGTTCTGACGTCGGGACCGGGATTCAAAATCGTCACATTTATCCTCCAGCTGTGCCACCGTCTTCGTGAGGCTCTCGACTTTTTTCTGGAGGCTAACGATGTCATCTGTGCAGGTAGAGACTGACTTCTCCACCTCTGCTACCGTTAGCTTTAGCCCCGTGAAGTTCTCCTGCACTGCAGCTAGCCCCGATGATAGCTCCTTTTTGAAGGCGGACAGCTCGGCGTTGATCGACTTTCACCCAGAGCGGCATGGAATTCTGCTTTAATTATAGCAGTAAAGTCCTCTCGGAGAGCCACCAGCAGCTCCTGTTTGAGGCTGCCGACGTCACAAACTGCAGCGGTAGCTGCTGCATCAGACGGAGGAGGTGACCCAGGACAGCTCGAGGTTCCGCCACGAGGATTAGGCCGCAGGTGAGCTTCGATCGAACTTACTCCTTTAGCTCCTTTAGCAGGCTTTGATTTCATTTTGGCGATCGAACAGGAGATATGCGTAGAATGTGTAAGTTGTCTATTGTTTGCGGTCAAAATCGGAAGAAAGTGCCAGGCATTAGTTGGAAAACAGGCCAGTTCCGCAGGAGCGCACCTAAACACAACTTATCCCACCGCCATTCAGCCGGAAGTTCGATGCTGCTCTGTTTCTAACTAGGGATGGGGCCGATCCGATCCAGTATCGGTATCGGTATTTGATACCAGCATTATTTAAGTATCGGGTATCGGATCAAACCTGCCGATACTTTTCCGATCCAGCTTCAAAGAGCACTTGTGTTCAATCACAATCTGTGACTGCCCTTTTTAACATTGTGTGAGATAAACCCAATGAAGACACTCTTAAGCCTTACAATAAGGGGGTTCCCTATTGTAAGGCTTAAGAGTGTCTTCATTGGGTTTATCTCACACAATGTTAAAATGAATAGTTTGGGTGCAAAAGTTTCATTATACAGAGTCAAATACCTGAACAGTATCGGATCGGGAAAGTATCGGTCGATACTGAGTTCATAAGTATCGGTATCGGATCGGAAGTGAGAAATGTGGATCGGTGCATCCCTATTTCTAACTAATGTTAGCCTTTTAAAGATAAAAAATGTTTCCCTGTTTTATCAGAGTGTTTTCAAAGTGTTTTCCTTTTTTAAACCAAACAGATTAAAAGTGTATAATTCTCTGCATTGGCTCTTAAAGGAACCACTAGTATGTGAAGCGAGAATGGACGTTTGTGATAGCACAGTGCCAGGACTGTCAAAGGCACTGTGCGATTCTAGGATGGTGACCCTGAGGCGCTTGGTGGAGACGGCCGGACCAGGTTTCTCCAACGCCGGAGAGGTGGCTTCGTTGCTTGGTTTCCGGTCAGTCAGACTGGTGCAACGCTTCCTGAACTTGGTGAAGGAGAAGATGACAGCTGGAGAGAAATGTCTGCTACAACAGTGGTTCACAGGGAATCGCCCACCTGACCCAATGGACCCTTTCCCAGACATTAACCTGGATCCTAACTTTGCAAAAGACAGTGGTCCTCTGCTAAACAATATAGACCCAAAGATGAACTTGTGCAGAACTGGTCAAAAAGTACTTTACAAGACTTATGTTAAGATCCTGAACAAGAGAACTCTGCAAAACAGAGCTGTCAGCGTGTGGGACAACAAACTCGGAAATCAGAGTCAGAGTCAGAGAGTCAGAGAGAATTTATTGTCATTTGCACCGCATGTAGTACATGTGTTGAAAACGAGATTATGTACACAGGGTCCCAGTTACATCCAACAACAAATGCAAGAGAAAAACAATAATAACATCTAGGATTAACTAAGAGAGACATCAGCTAGTAATACACTAAGCCCTAATGTAGTAGAAAAACATCATTATAAACAGCAGCACGAACATGAGCAGATGGTCACAGATGAACGCAGATAGTCACAGATGAACGCAGCAACAAGAAACAGATCAGTATCAACATGATGTGACATTTTGCAGTGTTTATTCTTATTATTTATTTATTCATGAGTCTGACAGCCTCAGGGTAGAAGCTGTTCCTCAGTCTAGTGGTTCTACATTTGATGCTCCTCAACCTCCGTCCCGAGGGGAGTGGTGCAAAGAGTGAGTGTGCTGGGTGAGTGAGGTCTTTCATGATGCAGGTGGCTCTTTTTCTGCATCTGGAGGTGTAAATGTCTGTGATGGTGGGGAGACTGACTCCCACAGACTTCTGTGCAGCCTTCACCACTCTCTGTAGAGCTTTCCTCTCTGCAACTGTGCAGCCTCCATGCCACACGTTGATGCTGGAGCACAGGACGCTCTCCACTGCACACCTGTAGAACGAGGTGAGGACTGAGCTTCTCAGACCAGCTCGTCTCAGCCGTCTGAGGAAGTAGAGTCTCTGATGACCTTTCTTGATCAGGCTGGTGGTGTTATTGCTCCAGCTGAGGTTATCATTCAAGTGTACACCCAGGTACTTGTAGCTGGAGACCACCTCCACCGCAGATCCACCTATATACAGTGGGGTGTGGGTGTGTTTGTTCCTTCTGAAGTCCACAATCATCTCCTTCGTCTTCTTCACATTCATGTGAAGGTTGTTCTCTTTGCACCAGCTCTCCAGATGTTCCACCTCCTGTCTGTAGCTGGATTCATCATTATCTGTGATGCATCCCACCACAGCTGTATCATCTGCAAACTTAACAATATGACAGCCTGGATGTGTGGCTGTACAATCATATGTGAGCAGAGTGAACAGAAGAGGGCTCAGCACACATCCTTGAGGAGAGCCAGTGCTGAGGGTGATGGTGGAGGAGGAGAAGTTGTGGATCTTCACGGACTGTGGTCTGTTTGTTAAGAAGTCTAGTACCCAGTTACAGATGGAGGGGCTTAGTCCAAGTGTGGATAGTTTGTCTATCAGAGTTTGGGGGATCATGGTGTTGAAGGCAGATGTGAAGTCCACAAAGAGCAGACGCACGTATGAGTCCTTCTGATCCAGGTGGGTGAGAGCAGTGTGGACCACAGAGGAGATGGCGTCCTCTGTTGATCGGTTCTCGCGGTATGCATATTGATGAGGGTCCTCGCTGATGTTGACGGTTGTCTTGATGTGGGACATGACCAGTTTCTCAAAACATTTAGCGACTATCGGGGTGAGAGCCACCGGTCTATAGTCATTCAGACCAGTCACTGTGGAGCTTTTTGGGACTGGGATGATGGTGGCAGTCTTCAGGCAGGTGGGAACTGACTCCAGTGAAAGTGAGGTGGTGAAGATGTCAGCCAGCACCTCACAGAGCTGGTCCGCACATTCCTTCAGAACTTTCCCTGGGATGTTGTCTGGACCCGTAGCTTTATGAGGGTTGATCCTTCTGAGACTACCTCTCACTTCTGCTGCGGTCACTTTGAGGTGCTCCTCGTCTGGTGATGAGGTGAGTCTGGTGCTAGTTGGTCTGTTTGGATCATCAAAACGTGCATAAAACTTATTGAGGGCATCAGGCAGGGATGGGTCCCTGGGGCATTGTTTGCTTTTGCCCTTGTAGTCTGTTAAGCATTTGATGCCCTGCCACATGCTCCGTGGATCATGTGAGGTGAACTGTCCCTCGATCCTCTGTGCATACGCGGCTTTGGCCTTCTTTATGCCATCATCCAGTTCTCTCCTGCACTTTCTCAACTCCTCAGTATCTTTAGACTTGAATGCAGTGTCCCTGGCTGCCAGCAGGGTGCGGACATCCTTATTTAGCCAGGGTTTTTGATTGGGGTAAAATTTAACACACTTTCTTATGGATACATTTTCAGCACATGTACTGATGTAACCCAGGACTGAGGAAGCATAAAGTTCCAGGTCAACTGAACTTCCATTCGTAGCTGCTTCTTTGAAGACAGACCAGTTTGTGTTTTCAAAGCAGTCTCTTAGCATGGGGGAACTATCTTGGCGCCACGATGTGATCACTCTTTGTTCCGGCTTCGAACGTCTGAGTGGGGGTAGCTGTCTAGGGACCAATAGCAGGGAGCGATGGTCGGAAGCCCCGAGCGGTGGGCGTGGCTTCGCCGTGTACGCCCCCTTCACATTCGTGAAGACCTGGTCTAGTGTCTTATTTCCTCGTGTTGCTGTGAAAACGTGCTGATTGAAGGTTGGAAGGATGACACGTAAATCTACGTGATTGAAGTCCCCGGAAACAATGAAAAACCCCTCAGGATATTTACACTGCAGCGAGGTGAGTAAGTCATGAATTTCTCCCTGGGCGTCGTTGGCATTAGCATCGGGTGCTATGTAAACATTGCTTATTATTATTGCTGAATAGTCGCGGGGGAGGTAATGTGGCCGACATCTTATTGTTAAAAGCTCCACAGCAGCTGAGCAGATCCTGCTGATAACGGCACAGTTCGTGCACCAGTCTTTGTTAACGTAAATGCAGACGCCTCCGCCTCGCGTTTTCCCCGTAGTCTCGATGCACCGGTCCGTTCTGAAAAATAGCTTATTATCCAACTCATAAACAGAGTCAGGAGTGTCTTCATTGATCCATGTTTCCGTGAGGCAAATCACCGAGCATCTCCTCATCTCCTCCGACGTTGTTACTCTCAGACGAAGCAAATCCATCTTGTTGTCGAGCGAGCGCACGTTGGACAGGAAAAGAGCCGGCATCGGGGGTCTCCCGGTTTTAGCGTCTGCCCGCAGTCTCGTCATAATTCCTGCTCGACAGCCACGCTTTTTCCCTCGAGAGCATCGCTTTCTTTTCTTTCCTCCGGAGCGCATCTGCTTCCAGAAAGATGATCTAAGCAGATCCAATCTTCCGAGCTCTGATTTGAGTTCGTTGCTGATTTCAGCTGTGCCTTGTGGTAAATCCGCTCCAATTCTCAACAGCTCAGTTCGGCTATAATTCACCCGCAAAAAACGCGCAGAGTCAGGTACAAAAACACTATTAAAATTACTAAAAACTGGGGATGTTCTGGGAGCCCATGAAGCTGCGGCTGGTCTGAGCGCGGCCATCTTTAACAAGATCAGAGGCCCCAGTGGAGGACTCTTTACAAACCTCCAATAAAGAAACGGACTGGCGATCTTCAATGGAGGATCCTTCACGGTGCCATTGTAACAAACTCATTTTTGTCTGTCATCAATCCTGAGGTTTTAAACGAGTGTCCTTTTTGCAGTCTGTCTGAGAGTGTTTTTCATGTTTTTACAGATTGTGCTAGACTGATTGATCTGTTTAATCTAATGACAACGATCTTTAGCCTCTTTGACACCGTTTTCACCAAATCGGTTTTCATTAATGGAGTACGTTACAGCAAAGCCACAAAGTTTAAATCCCAAACTTTAAACTTTCTGGTAGCCGAAGCAAAAATGGCTGTTTATTTGTCTCGCAGGGACAGACTGCAGGCTGGACCTCAACTTGATGCCGTGGCTCTGTGGAAGTGCAACATCAAGGCCAGACTGGCGCTGGAGTTTTGCTTCCACAGAGACACTGGACACTTGGAGAGTTTTGTGAAACTGTGGGGATTTAAGAAGGTTTTATGCACCATTTCTGATCAGGGAGAAATACAATACAACAAGCTCCTCATGTAAATATTTTATTTTATTTTAAGCTTGCTGATGTCCTGATCACATTTTTAACACTGTTGTGTTAATTTTATTATTGTGTAAATAAAGTTTTGTGAAAAATCAAAAATATTCTTCTTCTTCTTCTTCTTCTTAGGTATTCCTCGGCCTAGAAAAAAAGTGAAAATAAATTCACCACAAGAAGGCATCTGACGATAGAACAACGTTTGTCTTATATTTAGGGGTGCTTGAACAATCAACATCAACGGAGCTTTTTCTCTCTTTTCCCCCGTGGCGTGTGGAGAGGAGCTGAAGGGAGAGCATGAGAAAATTGGATATTTTTATATCTTTACCTTTTATATCTTTACCTTTTTCTTACTATTATATTTTTTCACTGGGTGTTCATGTAACTTATTTAGGTTGTGATTTTGAGTTAGTATTGTCACGATTTAAGGTTTTATTTTTGGTTTGGGTGGGGCCGCCAGGTGCACCTGGCTGGCCGGCGTCTAGACGCCATGGAGAGCACGGGGAACTTCTCCATGCTGACGCGGAAGAATGGCATCAAGGTGAGTGCTGTTTCTGCGTGCAGCGTGGAGGAAGTTTGTTTGGCGGTGGGAGAGGTGGTTGGACATGGATCCATTAAGTCCGCAGCCCGCATGAATGGGGCTGTAGTGATTTTTGTGGACTGTCCAAAAAGTTCAACAGCTGGTCGAGGCTAGCATTTCAGTGGGAGACTTATTTCTACACGTGTCACCACTGAAACTGCCAACCACGAAAATAACTTTGTCCAACGTCCCCCCGTTTGTTAGTGACGAGTTTTTAATCAGAGAACTGTCCAGATACGGGAAGGTGGTGTCCCCGATCAGAAAGGTCCTGACGGGGTGTAAATCACCCCTCCTCAAACACGTCGTCTCTCACAGGAGACAACTCTATATGATTCTGAATAACCGGGGGGAGGAGTTTAACGTGTGCTTTCGTGTTAAAATTGATGATTTTGATTATCTTCTGTACGCCACTTCAACAAACATGAAGTGCTTTGGATGTCACCAAACGGGACACGTCATTAAGATGTGTCCAAACAGAGACGGGCCGGTCCCTCCCGCTGCTGATGCGGGGGAGTCTGCCGCTGGTCCCCCTCCCGCGTTGGCTGCGGGGGGAGCCAGGGCTGCGACCGGTCCTCCTCCCGTTGCTGATGCGGAGGAGTCTGCCGCTGGTCCCCCTCCCGCTGCTGATGCGGAGGGGCCCGCGACCCCAGCCGACAGGGATCATAGTGTTGAAGCACCAGCTGTGGAGAGGGAAGCACCAAGTGCATGTGGGGATAAAAATGATAGCACGGAGGTGTGTGGTGGTGGTGGTGGTGGTGAGGAGAATGGTGGTGTTGTGGATGGAGAGGGGGAGGCTCAGGGGGAGGTGGGGGAGAACGAAAAGTGCAAGAGGGTGACATGGGTGATGAAGAGTTAGTGTGTGGTAATCAGGAAGAGAAAATAGAGGTGGAGGTGGATGGAGAGAAAAACGGTGCAGTAAAGAAAAGTGAGAGGTTAGAGGCTAGAGAGAGTGAAGCAGGAGCGGGTGTAGAGGAGATGGAGCTGGAGATAAAGAAAAATAGCAAAGAGAACATTGTTGAAAATGCTACAAAAGATAGCAAACAAACAGACAAAGTGTCTGAAGAGATGACAGAGAAAGTAGACAGTGACAGTGAGAGCTGCTGCTCTGATTTGAGTGAAGTCTCTACATTACAGGAAAACAGTGAACCCCGTTACCCTGCAGAATTATTTCTGACTTTCCTTAACCAAACAAAAAAGCAGAAAGGAGTTAATGTGGAAAGTTATTTTCCAAACCTAGATATGTTTTACTCCTCAGCAAAGCATCATATAAAACACAAAGAAGTGTCAGGTTTTACAGACCGAGAAATTTTTAGATTAAAGAAAATAATGACTAAAGTTAGAAAACAGCTCTGAATAAACTATGAACACTTGCACTTTCCCATTTTTTATAGTCATTTTTTACACGTTTTCTAACCTCTTTATCATCATGGATTCTTTCAAAATGGCATCCTTAAACCTCAACGGTGCCAGAGAGGCTGTGAAGCGTGCGCTGGTTTATCAAACCATGAACTATAAAAAAATTGACGTTTTGTTTTTACAAGAAACTCATAGTGATGCGTCCATTGAGACAGAGTGGCACAAAGAGTGGAAAGGGGAAGCCATTTTTAGTCATGGCACCTCCAGGAGTGCAGGAGTAGGACTCCTTTTCTCCAACGCTTTCACTCCCAGCCACACAGAAGTGCAGCACATTATTCAAGGGAGATGTCTTTTAGTCAAAGCTGTTTTTGAACATTTTACCGTGATTTTTATAAATATTTATGCTCCCACTGCCAATGCAGAGAAAAAGTGTTTTTTGGAAAAAATTGGGGAAAGGTTGGGAGATTGTGGGTCCTCAGATTATGTTTTTTTAGGAGGGGATTTCAATTGCACTGAAAATGAATTCTTAGACCGCAATCACGCAGAGCCCCACCCGGCAGCCCAGCGTGTCCTGAGACAGCTGATCACGTCTCATGGCCTGGTGGACGTATGGAGGAGGATGCATGCAGACTCCAGGCAGTACACGTGGTCCCACCTTAAAGAAAATGGCATTTCTTTAGCTCGTCTCGACCGCTTCTATTGTTTTAAACATCATTTTAATGTTTTTAAAGCTTGTCAGATTTTACCAGTAGCTTTTACAGACCATTCGCTGATTTTAGGTAATGTTTTTATCAGAAACATTTTACCTAAGAGCGCCTACTGGCATTTTAATTCAGTCTTAACTCATGACCGTAGTTTTAAGGAGATTCTGAGTTATTTTATGGAGGTTTTTAGACAGAGGAAGGGTGATTTTACGTGTTTGCAGCAATGGTGGGACAACTGTAAAGTTGAAATAAAACTGCTGTGTCAGCAGCACACTGTCAACGTCACTCGCAACATCACCAGATCTATCAAAGATCTGGAGATTGATATAGTGGAGCTAGAACGACTCAGTGACTCCACAGGAAACCGAGAGCACTTTGAAGCTCTCAAAGCAAAAAGGTTAGTTTTAACCAACCTACTGGACGCGAAGGTACAGGGCGTATTGGTCAGATCCCGGATGCAAAACATCACAGAAATGGATGCTCCCTCTAGCTTCTTCTTTAGCTTGGAGAGGAAAAACGGGCAGAACAAAGTCATCCACTCTCTGTTGTCAGACACCGGGCAGCAGCTGAGTGAGCCAGGACAGATCAGGAGGAGGGCTGTGGAGTTCTACTCCTCGTTATACCAAAGCGAATACGAGAGAGATGATGAACTGTTCGGGGAGTTCTGCAGTGGACTACCCCAGGTCTCTAAGGAGACCAACGCCCAACTGGAGCGCCCCCTGGGGCTTCTTGAGCTCCACACAGCCCTCCAGAGCATGCAAGGCCAGAAGGCACCCGGCATAGATGGACTCACTGTGGAATTTTATAAAGCCTACTGGGACATTTTAGCAGAAGATCTGCTGGGTGTCTTCAACGACAGTCTGAACACTGGCTCACTCCCACTGTCATGCCGCAGGGCAGTCATTACTCTCCTGCCAAAAAAAGGGAACCTGCAGGAGATGAAGAACTGGCGCCCGGTGTCCCTACTCTGCACCGACTACAAAATCCTCTCCAAGGTCCTAGCTACTAGGATGAGAGATGCTATGGAGCAGGTCATCCATCGGGACCAGACTTGTTGCGTCCCCAGTAGGTCCATGGTAGATAACATCTACCTGATTCGAGACGTTTTGGAAGTCTCCAGTTCATTAGGTCTGAACACAGCCTTGGTCTCACTTGACCAAGAAAAGGCTTTTGACCGTGTTGAACACGACCTCCTCTGGGAAACCATGAGAAAGTTCGGGTTCAGCGCTGGTTTTGTAGCCAAGATCAAGGTGCTGTACAGTGATGTTGAGAGTGTGCTGAAGATTAATGGTAGCCTGTGTGCTCCTTTTAGAGTGTGTAGAGGTGTTTGGCAGGGTTGCGCACTCTCAGGGATGCTCTACGCACTCTCCCTGGAACACCTCCTCCAAAAGATCCAATCAAGCGTCCATGGTTTTACTTTACCCGGTTCTGACAACAACATAGTTTTATCCGCATATGCTGACGATGTTGTTGTTTTTATAAAAAACCAACAGGATGTAGACATTTTAAGGAAGGTTACCGAGAGTTTTTCCATTCTGTCTGCTACGAGGGTGAACTGGGGAAAGAGCACAGCTTTCGCCGTGGGTGAGTGGCCTGAAGGGCTCCCAGTTCTCCCTCAAAGCCTCCTGTGGATGAGAGACGGTTTCAAATACCTCGGTATTTACCTAGGGGAAAAGAATATGATAAAGAAAAACTGGGAAAATGTCGAAGAAAAGTTTAGACAAAAAATAAAAAAATGGAAATGGCTGCACTCCCAGATGTCCTACAGAGGCAGAGTGCTAGTTTTAAACAACCTGGTCGCATCACAGCTGTGGCACAAACTAGCCGTTCTAGATCCACCTCCAGACCTGCTGGTAAAACTGCAGTCTGAGATGGTGGAGTTCTTCTGGAACGGTCGACATTGGGTGCCACAGTCGGTTTTGTTTTTACCAAGAGAGGAGGGGGGACAAGGCCTTGTCCACCTGGCCAGCAGAACGGCCGCTTTTAGAATGCAGTTCCTCCAAAAATACCTGGCAGGACCTGCTGACACAGTGTGGAGAGACGTGGCCAGCTGCATCCTCAGGTGCGTGAGCGGTTTGGGGCTGGATGCTGCTCTGTTTCTGACCAATGTCGGCTGTTTACAGTTAAAGGGGTTACCTCAGTTTTATCAGAGTGTT
The DNA here is from genome assembly GCA_038048925.1 of Garcialebias charrua. NCBI lineage: Eukaryota > Metazoa > Chordata > Actinopteri > Cyprinodontiformes > Rivulidae > Garcialebias > Garcialebias charrua. Next base: position 201 of record JBBPBX010018457.1, on the reverse strand, counting down.
TTTAAACTGTGCTCCTTTTTTAAATTCAACAGAACAAACACGAATAATTCTCTGCATTGGCTTTTAGAAGAACCTTTAGTCTGTGGAGCGAGATTGGATGTCTCTGACAGCACCATGCCGGGGCTGTCGACGGCGCTTTGCAGGTCTGGGACGGTGACCCTGAGGCGGCTGGTGGAGACGGCTGGACCAGATTTCTCCAGC